>PVJC01026002.1:0-15186 GCA_004026665.1 Murina feae | reverse complement strand
TGGCAATATATTTCCTTATGCTGTATTCTACCTTGGGGGTGGGGTGGTAGTGTGTGTGTGTGTGGGGGTGGGGGGTGGGGGTGGGGGGGGGGAGTCTCCTATGACTGACAGGAGAATCTCAAGCAGAACTTTATAAAGCTTCCAACCCACCACTCTTCCAGCTCCATCTCCCCCAAACCTCCCATCCTTGGCAGGAGGAACGCTTCCTTCCTTAACTGGTTCAATCCCCAAGCCTGGCAAGGGGAGTGACAACTAGTCCTGTGTTCCTCAGAAGGCAGGAGGAAGTGACCAGTCCAAGCTCTAACATGCAGCCCAGGCCAGAGAAAGGTGGCCAGGGACTCAGGACAACAGAATTCAACACTAAGTTGAATGAAGTCACTCCAGATACCTGTTTCTATGATAGTAAGCTCTCTTAAGGCACTAACGGTTTGGTAATAATAATTAATTATAATAAGTAATAATAATTAATCATTTTCCTCATTCTAAGCTTCATTCAGAGCCTTGTCCTAGAAGAGAAACCAGGACCAGAGACTGAGAAACATCACCTTCTTCTAAGGATTCTGGGGTTAAGTTCTTCACTATGTAAAGAATACTTGCAAATCACTAAGACAGAGGTGAGCACACTGAAAGATGGCAGTTAAGACAGATGTGCAAATCACAAAAGAAGAAATATAAAGATCAAAACATAAAATATACAGTCCAGCCAGTGTGTCTCAGTGGTTGAGTGTCGGTTGACCCATGAACCAGGAGGTCATGGATTGGTTCCTGGTTAGGGCGCATGCCTGGGTTGCGGGCTCCATCCCTAGTGGGGGTGTACAGAGGCAATCAATTGATGGTTCTTTCTCATCATTGTTGCTTCTGTTTACCTTTGTCTCTCTGAAATCAATAAAAACATATTAAAAAAAACATTAAAAACATATACAGAAAGACTTCAACCTCAGTAATCTTAAAACATGACAGGAAGGTGCTGCTTGTCTCTTATCAAGTTGGTGATTTAAAAAAGAACATTTTGGGGGCAATTTCAGAATGCACATGGAGTATTCAGAAACGTGTATTCTCTTGCTCTCATTTTTAGGAATTTATCCTAAAAAAGCAATTAAGCATGGGTGTATGATTTCAATATGACAATGCCATCACCGTGTTGTTTATATAGTGAAAAATTGAGGAGAAAAAAGCCCAAAATGGTAAAACATGGAATGGAATAGTGTGCATTACAAAGTAATTTCCTTATAACCTAAGAATGTGGGGGAAAAGCTCAAGCAAAGAATGTTTAACACTATGGTACAAAGCATATGTATAAAATGGTCCCACTTTGTAAAACCAATAGCAAAGGTAAGTACACAGAACCACACTCAGGAAAGACCAGCATGCCAGATGCCAGAAAGCTAACAGTGGGTAGTTATCCTGGGTTGTAGGATCACAACATGCCATTTTCATCATTTGGCCTTATATATTCGGTCTAAGCTTTCAGTAATGAAAATGCATTTTTTAAAATTAAGAAATAAGTATATAATAAGAGAGAAAGTCCAATATGATTGACAGTATTTGAAAAGTACATCTTGTTTCCTGCATCCCTTTACCATAGTTCTAATTTTGTTTGCCCCTGAGAATCTGTAAGCCTCCTAAGGAAATATTCAGCCCGACGCTGAAGGAGGGCAGTGGATCCGTCTGGAAAATCTGGGATTAGGTCCCCTCCCTTATCCAAGGGTCTACCCAGAAAGTCCTCGTGTGGTTGCTGGGACATGAAGACGGTGAGAACCACTAATTCTGATCGGCTGAGGCCCGAGACCTGGGTCACACGAGTTGTCTCCCACACTGGGCGATTTGTGAGCCTGGAAGGTGGTGTTGCTAAAAGTTATATTGAGAAAATAGCTGTAAACCAGGACCGTCTCAGGCAGACCACAACACGTGGTCGCTGTGGTTGTAGGGAATTCACAGGCTCACAGCACTGACTGCTGAAGGATGGGGAGCTCAACCCTCCCAGCTCACAGATGCGGGAACCGGGGAACAGAGGTGGGGAATGTGCTGCCCGAGTTGTGAGTGCACTTTTCTGAAGCGTAACTCAAAAGATGCCTCTGTGTATATGTGTGTGGGTATGTATGTGTGTAACTGTGTGTGTGTAGATGTATATATATATGTTTATGCATGCACGTATATGAGTGTGTATATATGTGTGCATAAGTGTATGTGTGTATGTGTGAATAGGTGTAGGAATGTGTATTCATATAGGTTTATGTATGTGTGTACATGTACATATGAGTGTATGTATATGTATATGCATGTCTGTGTGTAGCGTGCATGTATATGTGTGTATGTATGTGTTGAGTGTGTGACTTTGAAATGACACAACAGGGAATATGTGGAACTTTATACTCTTCTCTCCTGAGGCACCGCTTCTTAGAATCAGGTCAAAACTGACCTGTGCTTTGGCTTAGAGTTCTCTAAAATGATAGCCTGAGACCAGCTACAGGGCGAGGCAGTCTCCCCGAATAGTCTCCCTGATGCGAGTCTCCATTCATCCAACAAGTGTTTAAGCAGCGCAGCGGGTACACGAGAGGCCTGTGCACACACTGCTGGTAGGTGTGTCAGTTGCTGTAAGCACATGTGGTCAGGAAAGGGCTGAGTGACCGCTCACTGTTAAAGCTGGAGAGTTTTATTTGTTACATATCCTTTTACTGTTGAGACAATAAAGTTCTATATCCTTTACAGTTACACACCCTTTATTGTTGAAACAGTAAGGCCTTTTGTTCCCCACAAACCTCCCCAGGGTGAGGTCATTGCCATTTCCACTTTTCCTTTCAGAAAACACTTTTATGGTGCAAACTTGCTCTCCTAGAGCAGGATAGGGCAATGGTTAAAGGTTTTGGCATCACAAATACTATATACATTTCACCAACTCTAAGACACTTAAGCCGCCCTCACATTTTAGCATCTTTGAAATCAGATTGCGTCTTACTGTCACCAATGGAGTCTTAAATTCTAGGGAGGTCTGCGATTGCTCCCGCTGGGCAGCAGGGGGCAGTGTCAACCAGGGACTGCTTTAAATATACATTCTCTGCCTGAGGTGCTTTTTAAGACCACATTCAGAGTGTGAACTCAGGCAGCAAATGTATGCGGATTGCCTTTTGGACTTTAACCTCTCGGAGAGCTCTTTTTTCCCCCCCATCTAACCAATTCTAGGGTACAGGAATGTGGGTTTCCCCACTTTCCTTGTCTGCTGGATAGGGTTTTTCCTGTCCATCCTTACCTTGGAGGTGTAAGCCCAGTTTATGGTGGGTGGGTAGCGGGGGAGATAAATCACTCACTCCCCATGCTGGGCAACTTAGTTTTCTCAGTGCTGTGTAGTAGATGGGGCAGCTCCGAGGTGGGGGTAGGTCAGAGTCCATTAGGTGTGGCAGTGGGGTGCTGAGGTCTGTGACCTCTGCTTGACCTCTGAGAGGCTCGTTTTCTCCTTTGTAAGTGGGATAGCAATGTTTTTCTGAGGATGCAGTAAACTGACACATATACACACGAGGTGCAGAATCCTGCGGATCTGAAAGGCCTGCTCTGTTCTGTTAAGGCCCTAGGGCCCTTTCCTATTTAATCTCACCCTCCAACCCCTGCTCCAGGCCTCACACCCCATCCAGGGTTCGAAGAGGAGAGGATGAAGGTAACACAGGACTGTCTTCTTATATAAGGGCCTGGGAGAGACAAGACACTGATTTTGGGGTCACTGTTGTTTTAGGTCACAGTACCTGTACTGACAGTTCGAGTTTGGGCATTTCTTGGTCATTTCCCTGTCTCTCTATTTCATCAAGTAGAAAATGAGGCTCATACTAACATTTTCTCCATACCCTTCATTGTTGGTCTATTTGTGTAAATAGCTTAGATGAGTAGATGGCATTTGGGAAACAACCCAGTGATTGTTACTCAATATATAATCCCCTCTCAGCCTTAATGCAGCCCCATGCAATGCAGACCACATGCTACATGGCACAAGGCTGGACTGTGGTGGGGCATTCCTCCCTTTGCTGCTTCTAGAAGAACTCCCCTGTCACAGAAGTCACCCTCAGACACCCCGTGCCTCCCAGGTCCATCCCTGCCCTAGTGCTAGGTCCCTGCAGATGAGATGGAACACTACTTAATAAAACAATTAGAAATTCTGTTTGCAGAGGTCAGGTCATTAGTGAATCAAGTACATCTTTAACAAGAATGAATGTAGGCATTTTGTGCAGCTCTGGACATCGGCATTTACATGGGCTAATTGAGAAGAATCTTCACAAGACTTCCCTGCTCTTCCTAGCTTCTTCCATGCAGCGACCAGGGAAGAAAATGAAGTTAACTTGGACCTTAAGCTCCCAATTATATTACAAATCAGAAAGCCCACCTGGCATTTGGCAGAGGGGAGGAAGAGTAAAGTAAAATGTTCCCTCTCCTTTGGTTTGTTGGTACACAGACACGATACATTTCACATTGTGAACTGGAGTTTGCAGCCTTCGGAGGTTACCAGACACTCACTGGGAATGGTGCATGGGCACGGATGTGTGCATTCCTCACACTGAGGAATACAGAGTCACCGAGGAAGCTGGGCAAACTCACAAAAGATTGCTCCCTGGAGCTTTGCAGAGGGTCAGATCAAAATCCTGAAATTTGCTTGCAAATTCCCTGCTCTTCTTGCTGGAGGCTCCTACAGACACCAGACCTCCTGTGCTCAGTCAGGGAAGGTCTGCCAGCTTCTGTCAGTGCAAGGAGCAGCCCAGTGAAGCAGGGACCGCACCCACCTCCCCACAGTTCTTTACAGTTTAGAGCTGGGCGAGAAAAGGGCATCAGAGGAAGTCACCATCAATGTGGTGATGGCTGCCATTGTTGGGCACTTAAGCTACTCAAGGCATCGCTTGGAACCTTCCATACTAACCTGTGAGGGAGGCAGGTTCATAATCCCACTGTACAGCTCATGCCCAGAGAGGCCACCCCACTTTTCAAAGGCCACAGAGCAAAGAAGTAGCAGAGGTGGCGTTCAAACCCAACTCTGAATCCACAGCTCATCTTCTTTCTATTATGTCTGCGTCAGGGGACCAGCAGACAACTGGGAGAATGCATGGCCCCTACAGTCTAAGAAAGACAGCAATGCTTGCATGAAGTTGTTCGGTGCCTTCATGTATTATGTTACAATGGCTGCTACTCGTGAGAATTAACCTAAAAGCAGAGGCAAGTGAGTACCAATGTCACTTGGGATAATGACGTCAAAGTGAAAGGCAGAAGCTCCCGGGGGCAAGGGCTCCTTGTTCCTCCCCTTATCTTTTCCTTTTTTATCTAAGTTGCATCTCCTTCCATGGCCTTCAGTCTACTCATGATTTCCAAACAGAAAAAGAAAAGACAGCACCAAACCAAACCAGACAGACAAACCACAGGCACACCGACCGAGACCGCAGCCCCTGGCCCTCTCTCTGGCCCCACGAACATGTACCACAATTGACTTCAGAAAAAGAGCCGCTTTGCAGACCCAGCTCTACCTTGTGCTCCAGGCTGGAGTCTTTAAACATCAGTGAGAATGGCTTGATATGCTCTCTTCTCAATTTATCGCCACTCCGCAAGTCGATGGTATGTTCTATTCGCTTGTTAATTTCCTCAGGCCCCGACTGGACATGCAAAGCTTGTGCAAGATGGTTTGGAAGTAGATTTATTGAATTTCTTGTTAGGGCAGCCAGAGTCTAGGGGGAAAGCACATGCAAACACAATAAACCTGCTAGTCCCCTTTGGATTAAAGAGAAATGCAATGTTTTTAAATCAAGTCGCATTGCAAACAGTAATAGCATTCCATGCAGCTGTATTCAGTGAGACCTACAGAAGCTGGTAAGTTAGCATTCAGTTTAGAGAAACACAACCTGGCCAGTTAGTACATCAAGAGGGACGCGCCCCTCTCCTCTGAGTAGGTGCACTGAATTCCTTCGGTTCAGGTACTTGGGAGAGCTGTCGGCTTGGAAATGTTAATGAAGACCATTTCTCTAACCAGGCACATCTCTGGTATGAGAGAAAGAGAACCAGTATCAATAAGGAAAGTAAAATAAACCTGAAAAGCCCACAGAAACGATCATCTCCAACCAAGTAGATTCCGCATTTTCCTGTGGTCTTTCCTTTAATGGGGGTGGAAAGACGTGGGAACCCATGGCTTGCATTTTTTTTTTTAAAGCATTCTTCATGGACAGACAGCCAAATGTGTCAAGATCTGCACCTTGAACTTGATAATGATCATTAGATTTTTATGCTGCACAAATGTTTTCCCCCATAAACCATTATATATCTATATTGCTATATAGATATATGTGTTTAATTTCCTTTAGGCCAAAAGAAAAAAAAAATGCAAGCACTTGCAGCCTCTCCAGTTCACAGGGTTGAACAGCAGGAGGCGTGAAAGGCACGACCGCCCCGTTGGCCCCTGGGTATGGCTACGTGGATGCAGAAATAGCATTAGCTTATGAAGACACACCAGGTTTGGCAGGGAGGCCCCTGTTGGTAGGTAATCCAGTGCAGGTGACAAGACCAAACGCAATGCTCGCTTACAGCTCCAACATAAGACAGCTTCTTTGACAAAAAGGGGAAACTGGAGCTGAAGGCTAGAGGAACAGGGGTGTTTGTCTCTGTCCCCAAGAGGCAGAAGATGTGGTGCCTCTGCAGCGTGGGGCAGTGAAAACTCCCAGCCTCGGGCTATACTCACCACTCCTGCTTTTCTCTGCCAGCCTCTCGGCTGGCCATGCGCGAGACCACAGACTAGACTGAGGGACAGCGACGGGCTCATTGACTGGCAGCCTGAGAGAGCTGACAGCACCTTGGAGGCCCTTGTGCCCAGACCCTTCCTATATCTGAGAGACAAGGGTCGCATCCTCTGACTTGAGCCAGAGTCGGGGACTGTGACCTCAGGGACCTCCCAGCCCCATCCATAGGATCCTTCCTCTGTTAGACTCTTCATTTTAACCTTCCTGGAGACAGTCAGTGTCACCTAATTTTCAGGTCTCTAAGGAACTTCGTAGTATGGCTTCATCGCTGGTAGAATTCACTGAAACCTTCTTCTCCAGCCCCAGATAGAGTGGCATGTGCCAGTATGAGAAAGGGAAGTATACGCCCCTTGGGCGCTGGAGCAGTGAATTTCAGCTCTGAGTACCAGGGAAGCTAGCACAGGGAAAAAGACAGAAGAAGGAAACAGGGACCAATGTTCCAGAAAATTGAACAGCAGGATCCACCCAGGGCCAGAGGGCTCGGCCCCTGGGATTAGCTGCATTAGAACAGCCCCTCAGAAGGCAAAGGAGATGGACTCGCCACCACGCGGCACATCTCCCACTGGCTTCTTGGGTGGAAGTCCTTTATAAAAGGTGCAGAAAATGACAGAATTTAGTTCTCTGTGTTGAGAGGAGGTGGGAAAGATGCTGCCTTTGTCTGGGCATACATTCTGGCTTGGGGATGCCAAGATGCCCTCCCAGCAAGTAGTTTGACCCAGGATCTACCAGCCAGACATAAACTGGCTAAAGATCCGGGCATGTTCATAGTTAGGCATTCCCATCTCTGTGTAATCGTTATCTCCTACAGTTGCACTTCTTTGAACTAAACTGAGCTGATTGTCCACTCCAGCATCCCTCATGCCTTCCGTTGCTTTTGGACTTATTTATATAAATGGTCACAGCTACAGCGCTCTTGCATGACACCCATTTCATAAAAGAAAGGTACATTCACCCCCCCCCCCAAGGATATTGTAATCTCAGAACAAAAGATGAGTCCTTGACATTGAAAGCGTTTAATTGAGTGAATAACTCATTTGATGAGCTTTGTCCTCATTGTTCTCCTCTTGATGGGCACCGGTGAGATGTCGTCAGGGATGGACATTGGTCCCTAGGGGGGCTTCGGGAAACTAGAAATCAGGGTTGCTTCCTGGGTGCCTGTGCCATTGACCTCCTTTTTAAAAGCAGAAACCAATAAATTCTCCACCTTTCAGAGTTCCCTGCCCTCACTGATTCTGTTGTCTGTCCGTGTGGCTCTTCAAATGAGAGAAAAAGCTTCTCTTTCATCGCTGCCACCAGGTGCTAGTTTAGAGCCGGGAAGGAGCCGCTGCATCAACACGTCAATGACGCTGAGGTGGGTCGTTCTCATGCAGTTACGCCACTAGTATTAGATGCACCGCGTGCTCAGGGGTCCCTTTTCTGATCATTTGCTTTCTCAGTTACATGTGACAATTATGCCTGCTGTTTGGCCAGCAATCTCTCTGGTATCTTGTACCTGCAGGACATATGTCTATGCTCAGGGGAAGACCAATCTCAATGCAAGAAGTCAAGCAAATCAGAATCAGGAAGGGTAACTTTAAGCTTTCATTTACCCTCCAATGCATCACTGCAAACATGAATGGCTTTGGAGGTGACCTTGGTTTGAGATTGCCTGTGATCCCGCTCCCCTCCATTAGTAATGGCCGCCAATATTTGACTGTTTGTTCCCTTTAAGTGGAATAATGCTGCCAACATTGAAATTCACAGGCTGATAGCTTCACGGCGACTCATTTGTAAGCAGTACTGAGAAAATGTGTAGCATGTCTTATTTGTCTATCTGGAGTTGTACTGCAGTGAGCTGTTCTTGATAGATTATGGCTTTTTAAGATTTACAATGCCAGTGTGAGCAAGTTGGGATCAGGTTAAAAATTGGCATAAGCTTTCAAATACGATTCCAATCATAAGTGGACCTCAAAAAGGTTCAGAGTATTCATTCACATGAGCCACTTAAAGCAACTGGTCAGATAACCAGAAAAACAAATGGATGAAATGGGAGGAAATGGCAAATGCATGTTTCAGTGTGTAACTGAAGTATATATTACATTTCTATACGATAATAAATGTACAGTTACTTCTTTACTTTAGCTGGTGCTTTCAGATAGTTGAGAGATCCGATTGTTCAACATTGGAATGTATCACAGTTTGCAACTGAGCTGGCCTCTCCTATGAGTCTTTTCAAAGAAAGACATTGCAGCCGAGCCCGGTCCTAACGGAGATCCATGCCCTCCTCAGGCACTGCAGGGATTTTTTCTTTACTTACAGGTGCTCAGGCCAGGACCAGAGTCCCTTCCAAACCCAAGTTCTGAACATAGATAAGGTCTTGCCTGAGAGTCTTGGGTTCTCATGAAAATTATCATCAGAGGTTCTAGGTAGGACATCCTCTTATACACTTCATTGGAATGGGCTGGGGAAAGTCATGAATTGTCTTAAAGCTCATCACTCGGTTTGTGACCAGAGACGTTTCTTTGGGAATTGTCTTCTACATAAGTGCACGGTGAAGACCTACTTTGCCTACAGGTCCTATCACTACATGGATGGCCAAACCTTTGGCATTCCGTAATCAGCATAAGCAAATCACTTCTTCCCAGTAAGATTTCAGGCTGAAAATGCCCTTTCTAGAAGCACAGTCTTGTGAATCAAAAACACTTTAGCAACTGTACGTCACATATTCCTGGGAAAGCTCGTTGGCCATTTCCTGTTAGCAGTTTCAGGATTCCTTACTCTGATAATGTCCTTCCCGTTCCTCAGAAAGTTGCTGATCTCAGTGTAAGAATGTGATTATACACTTGGGCCATTTTTAATCAAAAGGAGCTCTTAAACTTGTGCAGAATTGTCCAAAACAGAACGTGCACATCCATTGAGATGTGGCCACTTTCAAGCCCCATGACTGAGGCAAGCTGCCAATGGAATTTTTAGCTTTCAGAATATCACATCCCTAGTCATGTGTGCAACAGATATGCCAACTCCAGCACCGACCTCATCTCAGAATTAGGGTGTCACGAGAGGGGGATGGGCGATCCTAAGGATGGAGGCAGGATTCCTGCCCGGGATATGGTTCGGGAGCTGGGCACAGAGAAGCTGACACATGAATGGTTTGTTTACGGGGCCACCTGAGAAGTGGGACTCAAAATACTCATAGCACTGCAATGGCTGGGCCGCAATCTTGTGGGTTGGAGAAGTGACTATTATCCCACGGACCAAATGACCTCGTGGGACAGTATGATAATTTAACTCATATATCAGGACCTAAGCTACTCAGTGTTCTTGTGAACATCAAAGGCATAGATTTTGCAGAAATGTCAATGCCATGGGGAAAATGAAATTGTGAGTTTGTGTGTGTGTGTGTGCACGTATGTGTGTTCATAACAAATTTGGATAAAATGGAAATGTAATAATTACCTAAACTTTCATCTCTTTAAAGATTCTGACATAGCACTTTACATTTGGGATTATGAGATAAGAATAGTAAGTCCTCACTTAATGCCACCAATAGGTTCTTGGAACTGTGGCAAAACGTCATATAAGAAAACCCACTTTTACCAAAGGCTAATTGATATGAATAAGAGTGAAGTTCCTATGGCATCTCATCAGTGTGAGAGCAAAATGACATGATCTGAGGACCTGCCATAGTATATTGTAAGCTGCTGATAAATTGCTCGGATTTCTTGTTTTAAGGCTGTAGGTCTGAGCTTTTTTCAGACTCCTGTTATTCAAATTTGCTACTTAAATATAGTTATTGATGCTTTCCTTAGTTTTGTTCCAATGAGCTACGAATTACCGACCTTCAAGAATCCAGCCTCTCTCACTCGTCTCCAGTTATGACAGGACAAAATGGGGAAGAGAAGAAATTACTCAGATTAGGGCCAGACTGTTATGTCTTTGGGGCTTCCACTTTCTTTTATCCTAATTTTCTGCCCACACTTGTCTGTCGGAACTGCCTCATTAATTTAGCTTTTCCAGGTTTTTATGATACCTAGTGTTTGCATTTGAGTTTACCACCTAAGAGCAGCCCTGTGTTTGCCTACACCCAAGATATGCTTTTCTGATGGGTGCTACCCCCATGGTGCTATGATGCACACAAAGCCCTTATCTCATGGTGCGGGGAGGTTCTTCAGGCCATTAAAGGTGACCTAAGAGTCACAGAGTGGGACAGATGTGATCGAATCTAGAGGTTCATAACCCACAATTCACAGAAGCCATTTGGAGATCCCAGAGCTAGGGGGGACCTTTTAGAAAGTTCCATCCAAGCCCGAGGAATTACCACTGTGCTTCCCTGTTTGACCCGAGGTGAGGCAGAAATAAGTACATACAGACATAACCAAAGCAGAGGCTGGTCAGCCAGCAAAAAGCCTTTGCTCTCGCCTGGAATTCAGTTCCCATGGGGTGATACCACTCATTGCCAGTGCAGAGTCGGAGCCATGGTCGGCTATGACTCACGGGCCAAATCACTTTAAAAAATGGGGCTACAGATTCAGCCATACTACATGCATTAGTGTTTGTAAAGAGAAACCTTGACACACGTGCACTGCACCAGTCAAAACAACAAAAGGTATTCTTGGTGGAGAAAAGATGAGAAAATCCTGATGCCCCTAAATAAATTTTAGAACAAAGAATCTTTATCCCTGTCATTGGCAAAATTAGCACCAAGACCAATAAAACAAATCCAGTTCTTTTTTTCTTTAAATCTGGGAAATAAATAAGTCAGAAATCAATGCAGGTTTTTTGCTCTTTCTCTTCCTACCTGTCTCCACATGTTTAAAATACCATATGTTCACCTTCACATGTTCAAAATGTCATACATTCACCTTCACATGTGCACTCATTTTGGGTTCTGCTTCCTCAGGCCACTGTTTTCTCTCTCCCCAAACAACCGGTCAATCCTGGTTGGTTTAGAAGAGCTTATGGCAGTCATTGGCCATCAGGTGACCACAGGCTGCATGTCGTACGCTTGCCGACTTCATTGCCCACCCCCACAGAGCAATTCTCCACAATCCACGCACTCATCCCTACCTTCATTTCCTTCACGTTCGTCTACCCCTGTAATGCCAGAGAAAGAAAGGATGATCACTCAGAGTAACAGAGCAGATTGCCTGCGTAATCCACTCAGCGCTCCCAGGAAGGCTTCAGATCCACTTGCCTTTCTGAAGAGAGTGAAAACCAGGCCCCTCTAATCACTCTTCCTGGCGGAGCTCAGCTGTTATCTTGTGAGCTGGGTGCAGGACAGCCTGGGGCTTTGTTGCCAGAAACAGCCGCGTTCCTGGAAGCGTGCGCATTTACTGCGGGAAATGTCCACGCTCTTCATGCTCTCGACCCAAAGCCTGCAAAATGTCCCGTCCAGTGAACACCAAAGCTGAATCTGATGTTCAGATGGCTCGAAATAAACTTCCTACAGAGAAAAATCTGTCTGTGACCGCCTGTGCACCCACACTGAACACGGACACTTAGATATTGGGCGGCTCATCGCAGAAGCGCTAACCTCTGAGAACACAACCTTTTCTTTAAGACCAGTTTAGGGGTAGGAGCTCTCTGTGGGGAAAGAGAAGCCCGTGTCTTGGTCTTGAGCAGTAGGAACCAGGTGCAGATGGTCGCCTGGCTTCCCCCCCTCCACCTGGGGTCGTGTGCCCTCATCTTTGGCCCAAACTCCCTGCTTGTCTGTAGATTTCAGCTTAGCAGTCGCTTCCTCGGGAAGGTCTTCCCCGATCACTTGGACCAGTTTTCCGCCTCCATACGCTCTCCTGCTATTGGGACAGCAAGTTCACGCTGGCCCCGTGGACCTATCAGCGGCACCCCCGCACGTGAGCTCCTCAACAGCTTGCCCTTCCTTCATCTCTCTACCCCGACACTGCGATCAGCGTCCACAAATTGCAGTTACTCAATAGTGGTCGATAGGTGAATGACTGAATGAACGAGGGAACGAATGAACGTCATGGAGGAGAGACTTGCTCAAGTTGAACGACGGGAGTCAAGCTGTCCTTTAGGAGTTCTTTATCTCGTGGGCATCTCTATGCAGAGGAAAGGGGCCAGCCACTCACTTTGCATCCCACCCTTTAGGGGTGGATACAGAAGGAAAAAAACCGAACCCCAGGGATCAATATGACTCAATAAAAGAACCTGATCATGGTTCCCTCACTTGGAAAGCAGGCACATGACACTGTCAGGCAGGTAAGAAAATGAAATGGAAAGGATGTGGCAATGCACCCGCCATGGTACCTGGCCCCAAACTCTCTACTTCTATTAATGTTAGTGACACTATGCACACCTGTCTATCCTCATGGCAAAGAAGCACATGTGCTTTCTCGTTTGTTGTGTGAAATATAGAAATTCCAACTATGTTTTCTATGTTGATGGTGCAGCCCACCTGGCATGACTCAGTGATTGAGTGTCGACCTATCAACGAGGAAGTCACGGTTCGATTCCCAGTCCAGGGCACATGCCTGGATTGTGGGCTCGATCCCTAGTGTGGGGAATGCAGTGCAGGAGGCAGCAGAAAGATGATTCTCATCATTGATGTTTCTCTCTCTCCCTTTCCCTTTTTCTCTGAAATCAATAAAAACATTTTAAAAGTTAATTACAAAATATTGATGGTGCATATATTAACTTCATGATAATGGTAACAACCAAGAGCATTCTACTTTGTAGAAACGTCTAATTTATACAACAGAAGTATCAAATGTATGCTTTTCTCCAGGAAATTCTTTGAAAAGGCCTGGAGGAGTAATAGACAAATGTCTGATTGTGATAAGTGTGCAAGGGATGGATGGGACAGTGGCGGGGGCCTCATAGGATAGGAGGGACAGACCCTAGGCTCCGACAAGGGCTTCACTTCTAAAGGATGGCTCCATGTTCTTGGCATATCACTTGTTACAAAAGTCATGTAAGGAGGATTAATATCCTCACGCAATACATCTCATAGTAGCAGAGAGCTTTACCCTTTGCATCCTCTTGGGAGTCATCAGTCTAAGATGCCATTTGTCCATTCTCCACAAGACAGCCAAAGCGATTCCTTAAATCTAAATCCGATCATGTCTGTGCCCTGCTGGAAACCTCTCTGTCACTTCCCTTTGAAGGAAATCCCATGTCGAACTGGCAGGAGCATCCTTTTACTTCACCTCTGACCCTTTTCTTTCTTGCTCACTATGCTCAAGCCCAGCGATTTTCAACCTTTCTCATCTCATGGCACATAAACTCATTACTAAAATTCTAAGGCACACCAGAAAATGTAGTTTTTGCTGATCTGACAAAAAAGGTATAATTTTTATTCATTTATACAAGACAGCTATTGTGTTGGCTGTTTTTTTTTTTAATTTGATAATCTAAAGGGGAAGAGGCCAGTGCCCCTGACTAAATAGGTATTTCATGTTTTAAGAATGCCTGCAGCACACAGGTTGAAAGTCACTGCTCTAGCCTCTTGGGCCATTTTGCTCTTCTAACATGAGACTTTTTTCCATTGCAGGGCCTTTGCACTAGCTGTTTCCTCTAGATGTCCTTCTCCTGGTTTCCTTTCAGCACTCCAATCAAATCTTCAGAAACTTCTGATGATCCTATCGGCAATAATTCCATCTGCCCCCTATTCCTATATCTGTTTCCTTCAAAGCACTTCCATGTTGTGGTTAGTTGTATACATTCCCCACTGCCTTAAAATGTTAGCTCCTAGAGGACAGGGACCAGGTCTGTCTTCTCAGTACCGATCCCCAGCAATTAGACTGCTGAGGTCCTGGTAAGTAATCGAATGAAGAGCTCAAGCCCACGATGGATTTTAGTTACAGCATGCAATCAGAGGGAAGCATGATCTTTATTACAAGGACCCATTTCTTAAGTCTTTGTGTTCATTCCCAAATTTACCTTTATTCTGAGAGATTCAATGACCATGTTGTTGACTCATCCAACAATCTAGCCTGGAAATTTCTGGACACCCTCCCCCACACGTCCAATTTTCCACTTTCCCTTTACTTCAACTACCCACTTCTACATTCATACCTTGAACGTCAATAATCCACCTGTGATCACGCACTTCTTGACGTCTAGTCTCCTTACTTTCATTCCACTCTGAGGCTCCAAGCATAGGCAGCCCCACTGGTAACTTAGCCAGGGTTCAGCGAGCCAAGATGCCAAATCAGTGGGCAAACACCTGCCACGTCAGGATGCAGGGATGCAAACCACGAGTGCTGCAGGCTTCCAAGAGCAACCTGGATACCAGACCTCAGGCTGTGTTGAACCAGCAATTCAACCCAAATGGACACAGATAAGGGGCAGGGAAGATACATGACATCAAAACCAAGAAGGATCTTCAAGCATAGAGCAGGCCTGGAAGACTCACCTAAGGGACCAAAAATAATTCTTAGTGCAATAGCTGCTGCTCCAAACCATTGACAGACTCCTTAGAGGGGTGGTGGGGAGC
>PVJC01026001.1:0-24334 GCA_004026665.1 Murina feae | reverse complement strand
TCTCGCTGAGACATTGGGTCAATGGGAGCTGTGGGCAGCCTGAAAACGACCCTCAGCCCCTCACCCAGGCTGGCCAGGCACACCAGCTGGTGAACAGCCCCTGAGGGGGCACTGCCCGGGCTGAGGGACACCCTCGAGTGCACAAATTTTTGTGCACCAGGTCCCTAGTAGAGTTTATCATGTGACTAGGGGCCCAAGGCACAAAAATTGGTGCATTCATGGGGGGTCCCTCAGCCTAGCCTGTGCCCTCTCACAGTCTGGGACCCCTCGAGGGATGTCCACCTGCTGGCATGCCTGGCCAGCCTGGGTGAGGGGCTGAGGGCCATTTTCAGGCTGCCCACAGTCCCTTCAGGTTCGGGTGCCTACTGGAGTGCCTGGCCAGCCTGGGTGAGGGGCTGAGGGCTGTTTTCAGGCTGCCCACAGCTCCCATTGACCCAATGTCCCAGCGAGGCTGGCTGGAATCAGGTTTCTGGGGTTTATTTATCTTCTATAATTGAAACTTTGTTGCCTTGAGCGGAGGCCTAGTCAGGCAAGGAAGCCTCCTGTTTGCTTCAGCTCTGTGGCTTCTATAATTGAAACATTGTTGCCTTGAGCAGAGGCCCAACCGGCCTAGGCAGGCAGTTTCAACTCCATCACTGGTGCAACAGAAGCCTCCTGTTTGCTCTAGCTCCGTGGCTGCTGGCTGCCATCTTGGCTGGGTTAATTTGCATACAGCTGCTCTGATTGGCTCGTGGATGTGGCTTGGGGCTGGTGGGCGTGGCTTAGGTGTCTTAGAGTGATGGTTAATTTGCATGTTACTCTTTTATTATAGAAGATAATTATAATAAGAATAGGGGATAGAAAATACACCTATAGATTTGTAAGGTTCTTAGACTTTACATGAAGAGGATATCACACATTTAAAACACACAAAAGGGCACTACAGAGTGGGTATAATGTGAAAAGAAAAACAAAATTTGCTACTCTGATTTTGTTTCCTTTATCTTTTATCTCAATCTGTTTAAATAGTTTATATAAAACATCGATATAAATTTTATATGAGAAAGTTGATGCAGAAAACTCAAGTGCTTAGAGATTCAACTTTTCAATTTTAGAAATACTTCTCAGAGGTAACAAAATATTAAATAGCAATAACTGCTAAAAAAAAGAAATAAAGTAACTGCCCTACCCTAGATTAGTATAATGAAGGCTGATATGCAACAGTAATAATCCAATCTCTGAAAAGATCAAAATAATTTTAAATGTTTGAAAACAGTACTTTATATTTTTATTAAGTAAATACATTACATATCATGTGCCAGGCATTGTTCTAAGTGTTTTATGTATATTAACTTATAATAATACAAGAGGCCTGGTACACAAATTCGTTCATGGGGCGGGAGTGGAGTCCACTTGCCCGCCCCAATGGAAACCAGTCAGGGCCGGGTCAGTGGGGGAGTGGGGAGGGACATAGGAGGTTGGCCAGCTGGCCCCACCCCTGATCCGGATGTGGGGGGGCCAATTGGCGGCCAGAATGGCCAGGGGGAGGGGCCATGGGAGGTTGGCTGGCTGGCCCCACCCCCAATTGGGGCGGTGGGGGGCACAGTGTGTGTCATAGTGATCAGTCGTTCTGGTCATTCTGGTTGCTTAGCTTTTATATATATACTAGTAGCCCTGTGCACCAATCCATGTGCCTATAGCTCACTGCCATCCAGAAGCTCTCTGCCTGCTGCCCCACCCTCCTGTAGCTACCCCTGACCCCCACTCATAGCTTGCTGCCCTGCCCCCTCTGTAGCTCTGTAGCTCTCCACCGCCTGCTTGTAGCTCGCTGCCCCATTCTCCTGCTGATCTGTGATCCAGTTGTTACGCTTCACGCCGTAATGACCATTTGCATATTACATCTTTATTATATAGGATAGATTATGAGTTTAGTACAATTATCCCCATTTTATAGATGAGGAAGCTAAGGCACAGAGAATTCAAATAAATTAAGGAATTAAGTAAGTAATTTATTTACTCAAAGTCCCAGAGCTAATAAGTTACAAAGCCAGGGTTTGAATCAGATTATGAATAAGATTTTAGTCAGTCTGTGCTCTTAGCCACTATATGATGCTGCCCCTAGTCTGAGTCCCTTTCCACCATTTCCAGTGATATTAAATGAAAATTATTTATGAATGACATTTATAAAATCACAGTGGCTATAGTAATTTTTTTCACTATAATGTTCTTATACCTTCCTTACTTCTTTCTCTCCCTACCCCCTGCAAAAATTGATGACGGGACAGCCAAATAAAACCACTATGCAGGTTGGGCAAAAGTAGGTCTACAGTTGTGAGAACATGAAAAACAGTTTATTCTTGTATTACTGTTTATTAATTACTAGAGGCCCGGTGCACGAAATTTGTGCATGGGGGCGGGGGCCGGGGGATATGAGAGCATGTGGAGAGGTCCTTCAGCCCGACCTGCACCCTCTCCAATTCGGGAGCCCTCAGGGGATGTGCTATTGACAGCTTGGGCCCACTACGCATGGTTCTCTGCTCTCTCCGGGGCCTGTCTGCTCCACACCACGGGGATGGGCAAGCAGGCCCTGCTGGGTGCTGCCTTCAGGTCCCGATTGCCTGCTCCCTGGTCACCTTGCTTACCTGCTTCCTGGTTGCCGCAGCCACCGCCCAGCAGGCCCTGCTGGGTGCTGCCTGCGGAGCCCCTTGCCTGCTGGGCTTACGTTGCCGGGGTGACACTGCCAGCGCCCTCCCAGCCACTATGGGCACCACCATATTTGTAGTGGAGTGATGGTTAATTTGCATATTACTTTTTTATTAGATAGGATTGTATTATTTTCTACTATGCATTGCAGGATACATTAAATTGGTATTGTAATATGACTCCTATTCTTAAAAAATTTATAGCCCAATTCAGTCAAAGCTGCAAAGGCATTTTATTTATAGGGTGAACATATTGGCAGGAAACAAGCACATTTTTTCAGAAATGTGGTAAGTGGAAAGCCAAGTGCCTATACCAATTGTTGAAACAGACCACTAAATAGATCTTTATCATGACTAAAGATTAGTTTGAGAACTTTAAGAAATGGTCTTTTTGTAAAATATAAAGTGAGATCAAATTACCACCTTTCCTTAGAACCAAGGTAGATTGTACTGTAGAAGATACTGAATCAGAACAAGTCCAATGAAATTCCTATACAGTACATGGAAAGAAAACTTTGTGGGCATAAATATCCAAGAAGGAAGGGCATGTCAGTATTTATAACAACTAAACTCAGGGCAGTGCATAGAGGTTGCAAAATATTAGCAGATGCAACCATCTACCAGACAGAGTAAGCTGCATAACTGCTAAACAATTCAATAGCCTTTTTATATTTGGAGATAAAATTTAATGAAAAATTATGCCCCTGGAAATACAATGTGCAACAAACACAGACAAATTCTTTTCATGTAAACACTAATTGTGCTGTGTAACCTTTAAAGTCAAAGAATGACACTTTTCAAAAATTTTAGTTTATGAGTCTATAGCGCTAGTTCTGAAGTATTACCCATTTGCTGCTTAAAATGAGGACTAAGTTCATCTACAGAAGAAAAAAATAACAGGATTATAAATCCAGGGATTTACAGACCGACAAATTACAAATCTGTCCAGAAGATAAGACTGTGTTCGGGGGAAAAAAAAAGCTAATTTTGCCCAAAGATCTAAAATACCTTATAATAATTGCTTCTAATTTAACGGCTAAGTTGTAAATGTCCTAAAATATATGTACAATACCCTCCTTAAAATATATACAATCACATTTTCTCATAAAAATTTCCTAACTTTTCAATGATTTTTGGATCAGAAATAAGGGAATCGAATCTCCATAAATTTTCATTGAGAATCACTATTAATTTCTGGCATCTAACGATTTCCCTTCCTTTCAGACTCTGTTTTACTTCTTTCTTGTGTATTTTATCCATGTTTCCTATGTCCTTATAGATGGCAAAGGGTCTGTATTTGTTTAGTCCACTAAAAAGCCAGAATAGCAAGACTTAACAAAAAATTTCAGAATTTTCCCTTATAATCTAGTATTAATAACAAAAGGGCGAATTAATACTGTTCAGCCAAATCAGTATTTTCTTTCATTCATCCTTTCTAGTCACAACTCCATTTTCTCTTTTAGTAATATCACAAACTTCTTATTCTTCTACCCTTTGACTCATACTGGAACAATAGAAATTTTTGTCACAGGGTAACAATAGAAATTTTTGTCACAGATGACTAACTCTACTGTAAATGACTATGTTCCATTTCTGTGTATGGAGAATTACCCTCTGGAAGAGTCTTAGTGGGAACCAAAGACTGGTCTCCCTTTGCAGGCTCTGCCAGTCATAAGCAACCTGCCCTCATCATCCCACCTGCACTGGACTCTAACTCAGGAGTCAACCATGCAAAAAAAGAGGGCTTTATTGAATCCATCCTGATTAGAGTGGCACCAGCAGCAATCTTCCAATGCCTAATGTCAGCAGATAAATTCTCTGCTTTCAAAGGCACTGCGCTGAAGTACAAGTTGACTATTTGTTCCCTCCTATAAAACAAACATGCTATACCTTCAAGGTCAAAATAGACGGACAGAAAGAAAGACAATGTCTGAGAATTGGTTTTCTAAGTTCAGAAAATTCACTCCCTCTACCCCAGCCCTCAAGAAGATTGTGTAAAGACAATCTCTACATAGATAAATTTCTACTGTATTAGACATTATTCTGTTTTAAATATGAAACACTCATCATCTAGAACACTGCTAAATTTAATTTTAATCAAAAATTTCTTCTATCTGAATTAAATACAATTTCTCAACTAAGCCTCCAACCAACTGTCCAGCCATACTTAAGGATTGGAAATGAGAATGTAGATAATATTTATTTTTCCTATTAACTGGGTGATTGGAATGTCGTCCCATACACCAAAACGTTACAAGATTGATTTCCTGTCAGGGCACATACAGGAGGCAACCTATCGATATTTCTCTCTCATATCGATGTCTATCTGTCTGTCTCTCTCTCCCCATTCCTTTCTCTAAAAATCAATAAAAACATATCCTCAGGTGAGGATTAAAAGAACGAAAGAAAAACAAAGGTCAAATGTACATCTTCACATCTTCAATAAATTAGTTCCTAATTACTACTCCTGAGGTTTTGTTTCAAGTACAAAGTATATTTAAGTTAGAAATATAGGATAATTATGTTTCAAAGAAAAATAATTTCTCCAAAGGATAAAAGTTTTCTTGCTGATATTTCAACATATTGACATACTTTATACATTTAAAAAGTAGTAATCCAAGCACATTAATGCCCAATAGATATTAAGTCAAAGTACAATACTGATACAGATTCATAATGTAGCTGATCCAATTTTTACCTAGCCTTAATTTTTTTTTATTTTTAGAGCCAGCATTCAAATATTATATATTTATACTCACTGTCCTTTCAAAAATTTTCTATTCAATAGACAAACCCAAAATACCAGCTTTCACAGGATCAGTATTGCTTACAATCAACTAAGAACTTATTTTACAACTGTCTGTATCTGGAATAGTAACAATACAAATATTCTTCCCTCCCCCCGCCCCCCATTGAATTTATTAGAGTTAACAAAATTATACAGGTTTTGGGTGCCCAATTCTATAAGATATCATCTATACACTGTATTGTGTGTTCACTATCCCAAGTACAATACAAATATTCTTTAATATTCTTATCAACACATTAACAAAAACATTTCAGAAATGTGAAAGCTATCAAATAACTACCTGATCCTTCATCACTTCTTCCCTAATATACTTCAGAAAACTAATTTACATTCACCAAATATTTTTCACTTTCCATAATAACCCAAATATAAATGCTCAGAATTAAAAATGGAGTTACTTTGACCCTGACCAGTGTGCTCAATCGTTAGGGTGACAGCCGTGGGTCATGAGTTCGATTCCCAGTCAAGGGCATGTACCTGGGTTGCAGGTTCCCTCACCATCCTAGGTTGGGGTGTGAACAGGAGACAACCAGTCAATGTATCTCTCACATATCTCTCTCCCTATATGTCTGTCTCTCTCTCCCGCTTTCTCTTCCTCCCTCTCTCCCTCTGTTCTACTCTCTCTGAATGCAATGGAAAAAATCCTCAGGTTAAGATTAACAACAACAAATAATGGAGTTACTTTCGACAAATCAATGGTATGGGGATTAGGTAATATGGACACACCTTATTTACTTTCTAAATAAAATAAACTACCTATAAAAATGGCATTTTGAGACAACTGGGAAAATGTGAATGTGGACTAGATAATCAATCATACATTATAAAATTTATTATTTTAGGGTAATGACAATGATATTATATGAATGGCTATACTGGGTCCTCATTTTTTAAGGGACATATATGTAAACATTTAGAACTGACATAAAAATGTCAGAATTAAAAATACTACAGAAAAGAAGCAATTATGGCAAAATACTGGTAAATTTTAAATGAAGGGAGGATTCACTATATTATGCTATTGCTATGTGTGTCTATTACTGAACATGTTATGTTTGTTTAAAATTTTTCATAGGAACAAATGTGGGGGGGGGGATAACAAAAGAAAGAATAAACAGTTACCTTTTCCCAGTCAACTCAACTTGGCCTTTCTTATTGAAGACGAACTTGGAATCATTATATCCCCATCCATTCCATTTCAAAACTTCTTGCCTAATAAGAAAAAATACGTAAATGAGTCCTATGCTAAACACCTTAAAACAGAAGAGTGATCACTGATTATTAACTTTCCAGTCATTTAAAAGAAGACTTTATCCCACTAATATTATATTTGTTTAAATAAAATTGATGTATATACAATGTCTATGTATTAGTATTTCCAAATATAGAATCACTCTAATGAGCAGCACCTGCTTCACCAAGGGCTACAATCACTGTATGTAATGCATTCAAAGAAAAAAGGAAGAAAAAACAACAAAGGAGAAAAATATATTTAGAGTAAAATATGCTTTATTTTGTACATTACTGAGTTTATATTATACAATGGCTAAAAATTTTTGCAATAAAAATAAATTACTTAATAGGGAACACATTTTGCTATACTTTAAAAATGACAATTATTAATCTTTTATGATGAAAAAGACCAATTTACAAAGTAGATTCAATAATAATGACATTACCAGTAGTAGACACTTTTAATAAAGTACATTAAAAATCTGAGTGCTGCATCTATAACCATTCTGCATCCTTTAACAAGGTATAAGTCTCTGCCTTGACCTACATATTAACGTAACAGTTAATAACTATACCAGTTTCTAGTAGTCCAAAACAATATGGTATTTTTAGTTTCCAAAATGTAGTATTTCATAGTTTTAAAAATCATTTTCATCATAATCAAGGGTTCACTCATTCAATTTTGCACATTACAAAAGAATAGGTCTGAGCCTGTATAGAACACATTAAGCAAATAAATTTCAGTGCTATGTCAGATTTTATTACATGTTTTAGCATGGTACCCTAGTATATCTGGGCTGTTGAAATAAAGTGATGGTAATTTTGAGTTGGAGATCCAAGGTGGCAGTGGAGTATGTGGAAGTTACCTCCACTTCCTCCCAAGATAAAACTGTAATTACAACTAAAATATAGAATAATCAACCTGAACAACTAACTGAAGATTAGCTGAATAAGAAGATTTACTTATAGTATAACCAAGGAATTTCAGAAGCCGTATTGAGATGGACATTCACTAGTCCAACACGCCTGACTCCTAGGTCCCCCACCCTACTGAGCTCAGTTCTATAAGACATCCAGGCAGAAGCTGGGACAGAGTTGTGTGGCTCTAGGATGGGGTACAATTTGCCCTCGAAGTCTAGACCAGTACTAAGCCCTTCCTTCACACAGCCAAATCTTGGTCTCTTTGGGCCTGATAAACTCTGTGGGCCTCACCCTGATGACTCCTTCAGAGCCTGGCCCCAAACAAAGATCTACGGGCACCCAGTGGGTGACAGTTAGACTTGGTATACCCTGGGACTTTTGCTGAGTGGCCTCAGACGCAGCAGTGGCACAGTTTGAACCTGTATTAATCTGGTGAACACCACCCATCCCTACCTGGTGACTCACTGAGAAACTACCTCATGCCACACAAGAACCCTCAAAGTCTCTTTCAATGGGACTGAGTCTAACAGAGAACCAGCAAATAGAGACAGGTAGAGACCCTCGGCCTTTTGCTGACCTGCCCCCAGGCTTGGTGTTGGTGTAAGCTGGCCTTGATGTACAACTTGGTTTTTCCCAGACATATCCAGCAGAGGCAGCCACAAACTATGGATCACTTTGTAGCTCCAAACAGGCTGCCCAGAAGCAGTCACAGGCAATGTATAACATTAATGAACATTAAAGTCCTGCCCAAGAGGCCCAGAACTCCAAACCCAGTCACCAGCTTCAGGCATCAGAGCAGAATCCAATTGGCTTCACAAGTGGCATATCAAAAGGAAGATCTCCGCAGGAACCAGACCCTGCTGAGGCAAATTCTGCTTCATGTGGTCAGCACCCACCTGCACAGTAGCTTGTATAATGTGGTCATGTCAATTCTCAGTCAGCCAGCCAGAGGGTTGACCCCATGCACGAACAGACCAATAGAAATTAAAACGCAATTATAGCCCTGGCCGGTTTGGCTCGGTAGATAGAGCGTTGGCCTACAGACTGAAGGGTCCCGGGTTCGATTCCGGTCAAGGGCATGTACCTTGGCTGCGGGCACATCCCCAGTGGGGGGGGGTGCAGGAAGCAGCTGACCGATGTTTCTCTCTCATCGATGTTTCTAACTCTCTATCCCTCTCCCTTCCTCTCTGTAAAAAATCAATAAAATAAATTTTTTAAAAAAACAACACAATTACAACAGGAGGGCTAACATAACACAAGGAATTCTTGGAGCAGCCAGTTCAGGTAATCAAAAAGACTATGTGATATCACAACATCCCACAGGACACCTACTCTATAAGGTGACCCTATCAAGACTGCAAAACATAGGAGATCTATCTCATACATAGAAACAAACACAAAGAGGCAGCAAAAATGGAAAGACAAAGAAATATGCCCCAAATGAGAAAAATCTCCAGAAAAAGAGCTAAATGAAATGGAGGCAAGCAATTTACCAGTTATAGAATTTTAAAACATGGTTATAAGGATGCTCAAAAAATTTAGTGATAACTTCAAAAGCATGAAAAAGGACATAAAAACTATGAATGAGAACTAGTCAAGAAGAATACAATATCTGAAATGAAGACTACCCTAGAAGGAATAGGTTAGATGAAGCAGATGTTCAAATCAGTGATTTGGAAGATGAGGTAACAGAAAGCAGCCAATCAGAGCAACAAAAAGAAAACAAAGGATAGTTTAAGGCAGGGGTCACCAACCTTTTGAACCTCTTGGGCCACCAGTGGTCTGCAAACCACTGGTTGGTGACTGCTGGGTTAAGGAAACTTTGGGACGACATGAAACTTAACAACATCAACATAATATAGGCTACCAAAGGAGAAGGGAAAGAGTAAGGAATCAAGAATCTATTTTAAGAAATAATGACGGGGAGATCCAAGATGGCAGCGTAGGCAAACACCTGTAATTGCTGCCTCCCACAACCACATCAAAATTACAACTAAATACAGAACCATCATCATTCAGAACTGCTGGAAAGCTGGCTGAATGTAAGTCCTACAACTAGAGAAGTAAAGAAGAAAGCACAGAGACTGGTAGGAGGTGTGGAATGGGCTGGGCTGGCACCCATGTGTGCCATTTTTTAATCAGGAGGGCGATCGCCTCTGCAGAGACTATCTGGAGGAGCAAGGGGTCCAATCCCCACATCAGATGCCCAATACATGGTCCCAGAGCTGGGAAAAGAAGTCCTTATGGGCAGTAGGAACTACAGGCTGTAAAAACCAGTGTGGATTGGGGCTCGTGACACAGAGGCTGCTGGAGACTCAGTTGTTCCTCTTGAAAGGCCGGCACCATGAACTGAATTTACAAGCTCCTGCTTCCTCTGAACTCCAGTGCTTGAGCCCCTGGAGACCCAGACACATATGAGGAGAAACTGGGCTGTCTAGCATTGGAGCAGGAAGTCAAGGGCGGTCTTCTTCCAGTTGGAGGTGCTCTCAGGCAGTGATCATTGGTCCTGTGCTGGGACCTCCCCAGGTGCAGGGCAGCCATTTCTGTTTGCTTAGCCCTGTTGATTCCCTGAGACCCCACCACACCCACCCAATTTACAACCCACCCAAGCTGTGTGCAGTGGCTTTTACATATGAATGGTCTATTCTTTCTCAGGCTAAAACCTGTCAAACAAGCTGCAGCTGGATCAGGGAGCCCCAAACCTATCATTAAAAGGCCCAAGACCCTGGCACCAGCACCAGCCTGCCTTGCTTCACAGGTGGGCCTCATCTGGACACTTCCAAACATGATACAAAGAGGAGGAATCTGCAGATCTCTCCTTATCTCCTGCTCGGTGGCCCCAGGCAGTGGCTGATTTTGCACCTCCCTGGAGACCCAAGAGCCAGTGTACCCAGTGGGCAGTGTCAGACCATACTAGATTACAACTCTTCACTCCCATAAGTGACACACTCAAGGAGCAGATTCAGTGAGCTCCAAAGCCCCACTGAAGCAAGTCCTGCTCTATAACGAAGTTTCCTGCACAGCAGCTCTCCCACTGTAGTCGAAGGTGGTCCCCAAAGCCAAATGGCCTCGAGGTCAGTTCCTCCCAGTGACACCAACAGCACTCAAGGCTGAACTACAATAAGACTGTGCACACAGCCCACAAAGGGATGCACCTAGAGTGTCCACCTCAGGTGATTGGGGAGGCTGAGCCACAGGGCTCAATAGGACACCTACTACACAAGGCCACTCTATCAACTCAAGGACACTTAGCAGCTCTACCCAATACATAGAAACAAACACAGGAAAGTAGCCAAAATACAGAGACAAAGAAACATGTCACAAATGAAAGAAAGCAAACTACTGGATATAGAGTTCAAGATCACAGTTATAAGATTACTCAAGAATCTTCTAGAAACCTCCAAGGGACTTAGTGAGACTTTTAAGGATCTTAGTGAGAATGCCAAAAAAATGGAAAAGGATCAGTCAAAAATTAAGCACACACTGACTAAAATAAAGAATAATATACAGGGATTCAACAGTAAACTAAAGGATCTAGAGAACCAAACCAATGATTTGAAATATGAGGAAGCAAAAAACACCCAACCAGAAGCACAAAAAGAAAAAGAATCCAAAAATATGAAGAGAGTGTAAGAAGTCTCTGAGACAATTTTAAGAGATCCAACATACGAATTATGGGGATGCCAGAAGAAAAGAGAGAGCAAAATATTAAAAACCCATTTGAAAAAATAATGACAGAAAGCTTCCCTACCTGCTGAAAAAAGAGACAAGTCCAGGAAGCACAGAGAACTTCAAACAAGAGGAACCCAAAGAGGATCACACTGAGACACATTATAATTAAAATGTTAAGAGCAAAAGACAAAGAAAGAATCTTAAAAGCAGCAAGAGAAAAGCAGTTATTTACCTACAAGGGAATGCCCATATGACCGTTAGCTGATTTGTCACCAGAAACTATGCAGGCCAGAAGGGAGTGGCAAGAAATATTCAAAGTGATGAATAGCAAGAACCTACAACCAAGATTACTCTACCCAGAAAAGCTATCATTTAGAATTGAAGGTCAGATAAAGAGCTTCACAGGCAAGAAAAAGTTAAAGGAGTTCATCACCACCAAACCAGTATTATATGAAATGCTGAAGGGTATTCTTTAAGAAGAGGAAGAAGCAAAAGATAAAAAATATGAACCACAAAGTGGCAACAAATACATATCTATCAACAATTAAATCTAAAAATCAAACAAATAAAAATCTGATGAATAGAATAAACTGGTGAATGGAATAGAATCAGAGGTATGAAAATGGAACAGAATGACAATTCTCAAAGGGAAGGGGGTATAAGGTGTGCAGGAAGAAGACTTTATATGCATGTATGCATTACCTATGAACATAGTTAATAGGGTGGCAAGGGCCCGGGCAGGGTGGGAACTGGGTGGAGGGGAGCTATGGGGGGAGAAAAGAGGGACATCTGTAATAATATCAACAATAAAGATTTTTTAAAAAAGAAAGAATGACCAAGGCCTAGCCAATAGCTCAGTCGTTAGAGCATCAGCCTATGGTCCAAAAGGTTCCGGGTTCAATTCCAGTTAAGGGCACATACCTCGGATGTAGGTTCTTTCCCGGCCTGGGCCCTGGTCAGGGCTCATGCAGGAGGCAACCAGTGGATGTTTTTCTCTCATATTGATGTTTTTCTCTGTCTTTTCCTCTCTCTTCCACTCTCCCTAAAATCAATGGAAAAATATCCTCAGTTGAGAGTTGACAAAAACAACACAAAACAAGAAAAAAGAAATAACAACCCAAAACTTCCCTAACCTGGTGAAGGAAAAAGACATACAAGTCCAGGAAGCGCAGAGTCCCAAACAATATGAATGCAAAGAAGCCTGTATCAAGATACATCGTAATTAAAATGCCAAAGGTAAAAGACAAAAAGAGAATATTAAAAGCAGGAAGAGAAAGACAGTTATCTACAAGGGAGCTCCCATAAAAATGTCAGTTGATTTCTCAACAGAAACATTTCAGGCCAGAAAAGACTGGCATAAAACATTCAAAGTGAGAAAAGCAAGGAACTGTAACCAAGACTACTTTACCTACCAAGGTTATCATTTAAAATTGAAGGGGAAAAAAAGAGACACAGATATCCACTTTTACTACTGTTGTTCAACATAGTACTAGAAGTCCTAGCCACAGCAATCAGACAAGAAAAACTAAAAGGCATCAAAATTGGAAAGAAGAAATAAAACTGTCTTTATTTGCAGATGATATGATACTGCATATAGAAAACCTTAAAGATTCCACCATCATTAGAACAGATTAAATGAATTCAGTAAAGTAGCAGGATACAAAATAAATATCCAGAAATCAGCTTCCTTTTTATATACAAATAACTACCAGAAAGGGAAAATAAGAAAACATCATTTACAATTGCATGAAAAAGAATAAAATACCCAAGAATAAATTTAACCATGGGCATAAAAGATATGTACTCAAAAAATTATAAGACACTAAAGAAACTGAAGAAGATACAAGTAAATAGAAGCATATACTGTGCTCATGGATAGAAAGAATTAGTATCATTAAAATATCCATGTTACACAAGATAATCCATAAATTCAACTCAATTTCTATCAAGATACCACATTACACCTTTCTGAATGGCTATCTTTAATAAATCAACAAATAACAAGTGTTGGAGACGATGTGGACAAAAGGGAACCTTTGTGCACTATTGGTAGGAATGCAGATTGGTGCAGCCACTGTGGAAAAGAGTATGGTGTTTCCTCAAAAAATTAGAAATGGAACTGTTTTATGACCCAGCAATTCCACTTATGAAAATATAAACGAGAAACACTTTGAAAGAATATTTGTTCTTTGAAACAAATTTGTGCTGTGTTCATTGCAGCATTATTTACAATAGCCAAGATTTGGAAGCAGCCCAATGCCTATCAGTAGATGAGTGGATTAAAAAGCTGTGGTATATTTATACCATGAAATACTAACTACCCAACCATAAAGAAGAAAGAAATCTTACCTTTTGTAACAGCATGGATGAACCTGGAGAGTATTATGCTAAGTGAAATAAGCCAGTCAGAAAAAGACAAGTACCATATGATTTCACATACATGTGAAATGTAATGAACAAAATGAACAAACAGAAACAGACTCATGGATACAGAGAACAGACTGACAGCTGCCACAGGGGAGGGGGTTTGGGGAACTGGGTAAAAAAGGTGAAGGGATTAAGAAAAAAAAATAGACAGGGATAACAGTATAGTGATTTCCAGAGGGAAAGGAAAGAGGAGGCAGGTGGAAGAGGGCAATAGAGGGGAGAGATAAATGATTACAAGAGACTTGACTTTGAGGGTTGAACACAATGCAATATATAAATGATGTATTATATAATTATATACTTGAAACCTATGTAATATTAACCAATGTAACCCCAATAAAGTCAATAAAAATTTTTTTCAAAGAAATAGTGATGATAAATTTTCTTAATGCAAATTCAATTATGCAGCTTGATGAAAATAATTAAAAGAAAACTTTCTATACAAAAATTTATTTACTACATTAAATTTCAAAATATATCACAAGACAAAAATACTATGGCAATGAATGCTAACTAGACCTATTGTGATGATCACTTCACAGTATATAAAAATAGCAAATCATTATGTTGTATACCTAAACTAGTATTATGTCACATGTCAATTATATCTCAATTTTTTAATTTCAAAATAAAGATGTACATACTCATTCGAAAGCATTCTAATTCTCCATAATTCTCAATGAAGAAGAAAATGACAACTTACATACAAATTTTTATTACAATCATAATTCTTAGTCCAGTTAAAAGCCTTTTTAAGCAAGTGGAACACTAACACAATACAACTGAACCAAATGTAGGTCATTAACTGTGTAATGAAATCTCCATATATCTAATCTAATAAAAGAGTAATATACAAATTGACCCTCACTCTGTTACACCTAAGCCACACTCACCAGCCAAGCCATGCCCACTGGCCAATCAGAGCTACTGTATGCAAATTAACCCAGCCAAGATAGTGGCCGGCAGCCATGGAGCTAGAGCAAACAGGAGACCAGCGATGAAGGAAACTGCCTGCCTAGGCCAGCTGTGGCCTCTGCTCAAGGTAACAAAGTTTCAATTACAGAAGATTAAAAAAAACCCAGAAACCTGATTCCAGCCAGCCTCGATAGGACTTTGGGTCAATGGGAGCTGTGGCCAGCATGAAAACAGCCCTTAGCCTCTCACCCAGGCTTCCCAGGCACCCCAGTAGGGACCTGAATCCTGAAGGGGCTGTGGGCAGCCTGGAACAGCCCTCTGCCCCTCACCCAGGCTGGCCAGGCACTTCAGCAGGGACCCAAACCCTGAAGGGGCTGTGGGCAGCCTGAAAACAGCCCTCACCCAGGCTCGTCACACCCCCATGGGGTGAGGGTCTCCACTAGGCAGCTTGGCCAGCCTGCAAACAGCCATCAGCCCCTCACTCAGGCTGGCCAGGCACGCCAGCAGGTGGACATCCCCACAGGGGTCCCAGACTGCGAGAGGGCACAGGCCGGGCTGAGGGACCTCCCCAAGTGTACAAATTTTTGTGCACCGGGCCCCTAGTATATCTATAATAATAAAAGCATAATATGCTAATTAGACCAGACATCTTTCCAGATGACCTTCTGGACAAAGCGGGGGCTGTGATGCAAGCCTGGGTCCCAGGGGCCTGCCAGCGGCCAGAGAGAGGCCCTGGTCCTGGGTGCCAGAGGGGAGCCTGGGTCCTGGGTGCCAGAGGGAAGCTAGTGCTCGCAGTCAGGGGAAGGAAGGCCTATTCTTGCACAAATTTTGTGCCTTGGGCCTCTAATATATACATATATATATACACACACATACACACACACACACACTCTAGTGGTCCAGTGCATGAAATTCATGCACATTAAAAGCGGATTAATTAGAGGAAATATTTTAATATTGCTCTTTGCCCTTTCTCTATAATAGAAGTGTCAGAGATTAAAGAAAATTAGTAAAACATATATGAAAATCTTCCTCCTGTCAGAGTCTGGGGTGCACCATGGAACCCAGAGTCTAGTCTTCAACCAAGCACAAGTACCTCAAAATCGCTCGAGACCTAAACCTGGACAGCACCCCTTCATTGGGCTAGATCCAGACCCAGCCAGTCCCACCCTGTCAAGCCCTGCCAGGTGGGGGAGTGCAGCCTCAGGTCCCCTGGGTGCCAGGACAGGGGGGCACGGCCTAAGGTCCCCCATCAAGCCCTGCTAGGCGGAGGGAGTGGCCTGGCCTGTGATTCCCCCAGCCTGGTGCCGGGGTAGGGGGCACAGCCTGAGGTCCCCTGGCCTGGTGCTGGGGTGGGGGGCATGGCCTGAGGTCCCCTGGCCCAGCATCAGGGTGGAGGGCACACCTTGAGGGCCCCCGGCAAGTCCCACTGGGTGGGGAGCACAGCCTCAGGTCCCCTGGCCTGGGGTCAAGGCCGGGGGCATGGCCTGAGGTTGCCAGTCTGGCACCAGGGAAGAGGGTGCAGCCTGAGTTCCTCTGGCCTGGTGCCAGGGCAGGGAGAGCAGCCTGAGGTCTCCTGTCAAGCCTTGTGGGTGGAAGGCATGACCTGAGGTCCCCTGTCAAGCCCCATGCAGGAGGTGGGTGGGCGTACAGCCTCAGGTCCCTGCTGATTGCTCCTTAAGGCTCATTATGGGAACTTAGCCTCAGCTGTGGGTGCAAATTGACCGAAGTGATGGTCAATTTGCATATTCCCTCTTTATTATATAGGATATACACACACACACATATATACACACACACATACATATACAGGCAGAGGCAGTTAAGAGCTATCAGGCAGGCAGGCAGGTGAGCAGGTAGGAGTCAGTGGTCCCGGATTGTGAGAGGGATGTCCAACTGCCTGCTTAGGTCCGATCCTAAAATCAGGCCTAAGCAGGCAGCTAGACATCCCCCAAGGAGTCCTGGATAGGAGAGGGTGCAGGCTGAGCTGAGGGAACCCATGCCCCGTGCACAAACTTTGTGCACTGGGCCTCTAGTCCTATATAATAAAAGCCTAACATGCAAATTGACAAATGGCAGAAAGACCAGCGGAACGACTAGTCACTATGATGTGCACTGATCACCAGGGGCAGATGCTCAACGCAGGAGCTGCCCCCAGCCCACAGGCCCCAGGTCAGCCAAGGCGAGTGCCTGTGGGGACCCCCCAATCCCACTGCTGGTTGCCCCACAGAGGGAGGCCACCAGTGGCAGGGGCGGGGGCAGGGCTAGAGAGCTGGAAACTCTAGGCCAGCAAAAGTGGGTGCTAGCAGGGGCCCCTGATCGCCCTGCAGAGGGAGGTAACCAGCGGTGGGGGGCAGAGCCGACAAGCAGGCGACACCAGACCAGCCAAGGCAAGTGCGAGCAGGGGGCCCAAGTCATTCCGCCAGTTGCCCCACAGATCGGCCCTAATTGCCAGCCAGGCCTAGGGACCCTACCCGTGCATGAATTATGTGCAACAGGCCTCTAGTCTATATACTAGTATATAAAAGCCTAAGTGACCAAACAACCGGTTACTATGATGTGCACTGACCACCAGGGGGCAGATTCTCAATGCAGGTGCTGTTCCCTAGCAGTCAGTGCACTCCCACAGTCAGCCAACCTTCAGCGGTTCCTCCTCACAGCTGGCCGAGTGGTCAGTGTGCTGCTACAGCCAGCCTCCCACAGTCCCTCCCCCACCTGGCCTGCCAGCCCTGATTGGGCCAACAGAGGTCAGCCTGGGGGAGGGACCGTGGGAGGTTGGTTGGCCGCAGGAGGTTGGCTGTGGGAGCGTACTGACCACCCAACTGGCCGGGTGGAGGGACCCCACTTGTGCACAAATTTGTGCACCAGGCCTCTAGTAGTCCCTATAAAATAAGCATGTCAAACTCAAGGCATGTGGCCCACTGGCCATGATTTTGACGTGCTTGCTATAAAAAATAAACTATTCAAAATTACTCAAGATTATCAATCCAGAGATTTGATTTGTAGATGAGCCTGTTGCAAACTATTGCCCAATATTTTCTTCTAATTTCACATTCCTACCTCACTGGAGACAAAGGTTTTGAAAGAAACCTTTTGAAAAAAATCCCTAGAAAAAACTCATGACTACTGTCACCACTGACACACTTATATTCTTAATATTACAATTTCTAAAAACAAATCAGGTCATCATCCCTTTGCTTTTTTCATGATTTTATTCTGTTCATGTTTATGAAGTATAATTTACTTAATATTTTATTTTTATCACATATCCATAATAATTTACATTAGAGAAATAATATGTATATTTTAATTAACATCTTTACTTAAAGTTTTACAATATGTGCATAAATTTTTTATGTGAAATGCATTTTATTAGGTAATTTGTCAGAAAACTGAACTCTATAAAGTAGTAGTTTGGGTCCTGGCTGGTGTGGCTTGGTTGGTTGGAATGTTGTCCTGACTAAAAGATTGTAGGTTCAATTCCTGGTTATGGCACATGCCCAGGTTGCAGATTTGATCTCTGGTCTGGGTGCATATGGGAGGCAGCTAATTGATGTTTCTTTGTCTCTTCCCCTCCCCCTTCCTCTCTCTAAATTTAATAGAAACAACAAACAAACAAAATCAATAGAAACTTATCCTCAGGTGAGAAATTTTTTTAAAAAACCAGAAGTTTAATATTACACAAAATAAATGCAAAAATACCTATAGAGTTATTTTGCTTTGGTATTATTACCATGAGGCACTGGGAAATTATTTCAGTACAGATAGATGTTGAATTTGACATTAATAATTAGAATCATTTTCCTTAAAATCATGCCTAGAATTTTAAAAAAATTATTCCCAGATGGTCTCAAAGTAAAAACCTAAACCTGCCTTAGCTGGTTTAGTTCAGTGGACAGAGCATTGGACCTTAGACTGCAGTGTCCTCGATTCTGTTCTGGTGAAGGGCACATACCATTGCAGGCTCTATCCCAGGCTCTAGTCAGGGCCCTATGGGAGGCAACCAATGGATGTGTTTCTCTCACTTCGATGTTTCTCTCTCTCTGTCTCTCAGCCTCCCTTCTACTTTATCAGAAAATATCCTTGGGTGAGGATTAACAACAACAAAAACAACCTAAACCTGATTACATATTTACTCTCAGCACTTGATGAGAAAAATGAAGATAAGCAGGAAATAAGCTGCTGTACAAGAAAAAATGGAAAAATTTACATACTGAAGAATCTTTGGCCTTAAATTTCCAGTTGGGTAACATCCTCAAGAATTTACAAGTTTTAAACTATAGGCCAATGTCCCTTTTTCTCTCTTTTCATCTCAATCTGAAAAATCTGCCCCTATGGACCTTACCATATTTATAACAACTTTTAGAGCTTTCCCAGAAGTTGAAATGTAGGCATCTGGAATGTATTTCTGCCCCCAAAAAAGTGTTATGTTGCTTGAATAGTATATAATTAATATTTAGGTTACTCCAAAACCAATCTTGAAGTTCCCAGTGTTAAATAAAAAGTAGGCATATTTCCTAAGCTTCTAGTTTTAAACTTTTATATACATGCAGCCCCTCATATTACTAATATATTTATTCTATGTAATCACAATTGTGTGATTACACTAAATTTTAAAATAACTTATTTGGAAGAGTATAGTGAGTTCCTTGAAGGGCATTACCACAACAACATTTTTAAAACAGAGAGGAAAACTTTATACAATCATATAATTCTAAAGCCTAAAAAGATCCTTAGAAACCACCTGGTTCAACTGCTCATTTTTCAAATGAAACTGGTGCTCAGAGAACTCATCATTACATGGCTAAGCTAGTTGGGAGCATCAGAAAGTGAACTTGCAGTCTGGTGACTCTTCCTCCTTAGAAAATTAATACCTGAAACCCAACAAGTCATTCCCATAGGTAACCAAAATAATTTAAAGGAGCCTTTTTTCATAACATCAATATTTTTCATAGTACTATTACATGCCATTACTACAGTGGTTCTTCTGTACTTGACCTAAATAAAGGAAAACTTTTAAACATCAAGAAATATGGTTGTGGCCCTAGCTGGTTTGGCTCAGTGGATGGAGCGTTAGCCTGTGGACTAAAGGGTCCCGGGTTTGATTCGGTCAAGGGCACATGCCTGGGTTGCGGGCTTGATCCCCAGTAGGGGGCGTGCAGGAGACAGCCAATCAATAGTTCTCTCTCATCATTGATGTTTCTATCTCTCCCTCTCCTTTCCTCTCTGAAATCAATAAAAATATATTAAAAAATAAAATATGGTTGTGGTGGTAAGCCCAAAGCCCTGTACTTCCTTTATCTACAGTACTAGAGGCCCGGTGCCTGAAATTTGTGCACTGGGATGGAGGGTCCCTAGTCTGGCCTGTGCCTTCTCGCAGTCCAGGAGCCCTCAGAGAATGTCTGACTGCTGACATGGGCCTAAGCTGGCAGTCGGACATCCTGGCAGTTGGACATCCTTAGCGCTGCAGTGAAGGCGGGAGAGGCTCCCACCACCACCACTGCACTTGCTAGATGTGAGCCAGGCTCAGGTTTTCTGGCTGAGTGGCACTCTCCCTGGTGGTCAGTGTGCCCCCTGGTGGTCAGTGCACCCCCTGGTGGTCAGAGTGCATCATAGTGACCAGTCATTCTGTTGTTCGGTCAATTTGCATATTAGCTTTTTATTATACAGGATAATGAATTCTGACATTCGGAATAATGATCCCAAAGAATTGCAAGCACTAAAATGAAGAATGATAAATGAATCACCAACTTTCCATAAAATTCATATAAAAGGATTCAATTCTCAACTAGCCCCAGATATCAATTAACCAGGCTGATCTCAGACTTTCCAATTCTTAGATCTAAAACTAACTACACCAAATTCCATGTCTTCAAAATGGAAGACTCCTCTTCCTGGCAAGAAAAAGGAGAATTTGGCTTGATTTTATTATAAGAAAAAACAACAACCAGTATTTTGTTTCTTTTTAAACATGTACTCATCTGAACACAGTACCAAATGGTGAGAAACCACTGTATTAGCTAGCATAACAAGTGAAAATGGAGAAATAAAATAGCATCACATATACACAAGGTGGCAGTATTCTCCCATTATATAAAGACACAGTATTCTGCATTACCCAGGGCTGTTTGCACAATTTTTAACTGAAATATTTAGAGGTATGATTATTTTAATTATCATTATTATGAAAACTATAAAAAGTTACTTTATTTTAAAAATGGGAAATTTTTACTTTTACATCTCTGTACATACATCAACAGTCAAGTTACTATTCCTCTAATAATAAACTACAAGAATTCTGATGAAAATGCATAACTTATTTACACATTACTATTTCTAATCATAACATTTTTCATTAAAAATATGCTTTAATCTAGATTTTGGATTAGCAATAAAAACTTCAATTAGCTAATAATTTTAAAAAAGGAATCTCCCCAATGTAATTCCAACAATCAAAATTCTAAAAGACACTTCACCACTCAGTTCAGACGAAAACCAAATTTTTACATATCTTTTCCAATTTAAACAATAAGAAAATGCCATATAATCTTAGTTTTAGAAAAATAAAAACTGAAGTATAAAACTTAAGCCCTAAAGCTGGATTTCTAACTAGCCATGCTCAGTATCAGTTAAGTTCAAATTAATTCCATCCGTAGTACAGTATGTGTAAGTTAAAAATAGACCAGCTGATGTGGTTCAGTGGTTGAATATAGACCCTTGAACCAGGAGATCACAGTTTAATTCCTGGCCAGGAATATGCCTGATTGCAGGCTGGATCCCCAGTAGGGAGTGTGTAGGAGGTAGCTGACTGATGTTTCATCGTTGTTTCCATCTCTCTATCCTTCTCCCTTCCTCTTTCTGAAATCAATAAAATTATATTTTGAAAAACAAACTTAAAAAAAATATTTCAAAGATTTCTGTGCTAATTAAAATCCTTTTTAACTGTGTATATGCTTAATTATTTTGAGATCCAGATAACCTAAAAAAAAACATAAAAGTGAAGTGACAAAAAAGTGATGAGAAAGATACCAAGATAAACAGATATATCTCTGAAATGATTTGCTACAAAAAATCCTATAAATAAAGTAATATTTCTACTGGCTTTTTTTTTTTAATTAAAGCTGAGTTCTCATTAGAAACATAAAGGTTCTATGAGGGGAGAAAACTATAGAATACTGTTTAAGTCTAAATTTAATTTAAAATGTATATGCTTTAAAATAGATTTAAAGCCATATTCATATCTAGTCTACAGATCCTACAAAACTAATTTTAAAAAGTCAATAGCAAAATCCCTATAAAACTAATTACAATGTTTACTGCCTCATTCTAACAGTGCAACTAATTATCTTTAAAATAATTTAGTCAATCTAAATAGCTTACTTATAAGTTCAATAATTTATGTGTATTATAAGAGAAACCCCTTTATAATAAAGACCAGAAAAAATCAAATAGAAGTCATGGGTAGATTATCATGTCATAATTAACACAGCTACAAATCTCATGGATCCAACATTGTTAAAATATCTGAGTTAGAAAATAGATACATGCCATTAGGCTTTGATAGCTTGACACCATTAATCACTTAGTCCTAGATCATAGAATATTTCCTCTTGCCCAGATTAAAACTCACCAAGCTATCTCTTCTAATTATACTTTATTCCCTACAGAGAAAAACTGGCCAATGAAATGGCCAGAAGGCTTGGCATTTTACTTTCTCATCATGAATTAGTCTACTGGCATTCTAATTAACTGGTAACTAGTGAGGATAGTTAACATGAGTCAGACTATGTAAATATGATTGATAATAGACCATGACAAGATCAAGTTTCTAGACAAGTAAACAAAATAATATACCTGCCCTCCAGACAGTAAGACTTCTTGCAAAACCTGCACATTACCATGCAACACTTTGAAATTCAACATGTACTTCAATCTCCCCTCAGTAATTCCAGGGTAAGTTTTAAAACTCTAGTTGCCACAATAAAAATTTGACCTTTCTATATAATAAACTATTAATCAACTTGCTTATTTTTTCTAATGTTATAGTATAAGATAGATTAACAATAAGATTATAACATAGAAAGTTGTTCTCAAGAACATGGAGAATGAAATCCACATGCATTTCTAATAAGCTGCTCTACAGAACAATCGTGCTGAGTTTTCATAGGAAATGCCATTTCTATGACCCAGCTATACTGCTCTAGGTATATATTTGGGACAAATTCACACACAGTTCTACAAAGGAACATGTTTGATATATTCTCTGGAGCAGCGGTTGCCAATCTTTTGGACCTCACGGACCACCAGTGGTCCGGAGACCACTGGTTGGTGACCACTGCACTGGAGCACTGTCTGTAAAATAGTTGGAGGTATCACAAAGAAATGAGTAAGTGGTAAGTAAATATCATGAAATACTATATAGCACTCATAGTATGCAAAAAATACTACTTGAAGCTCTGAGGTAGATATACATATAGAAACAAGAAGAGATTATTTATAAACAGTGGTGAACACAAAAGGAGAAAAAAAAAGATCAACAGCATAATACCAGTTTAAACAAATTAAAAATATACACACTGAATAACACTGAATATTTTACAAAAGAACAGACATACATTCAAGAACATTCATAAGTGCCCATGGGAGGGGGAAAATGGAATGATTAGGAATCAGAGGAGGAAAATAAAAGCAAGGCCTCCCATTTACTCCTAGAAAAATGCCATGAACTAAGCAAGTATTACTGCAACTCTAAATCTGAAGCAAATATGCTGCTGAGCCTTTGAATCACAGTGCGGTTTCTCTCTGTTCCCAGTTTTTAATTGTATTTTACAAAACACAATTCTTTCTTTTACACATATACAGAAATTCCATAATCATTTGTTATAAAACCCATTGTTGGGCTTAGCAATCACAACACTTTTCTTTAAATAACAGAATTCCATTAAGAATGAGTCAGCTTCAGGGAGAAACAAGATGGTGGCATAGGGTAGACACCGTATATGCAGCTGTGAACAACTATTTCAGAAAAACCACGAAAAGAACACACGGACACCACTCGCACCCACAGGCCGGCTGGCTGAGTGAAAATCCAACAACTAGAGAAGAGTCTGAGACTCAGAGGAGTGGCGGAAGCAGGGTACAGAGGTACGGAGGCGCGCGCACGGGCTCGGGGAAGGGCTGGTACCGGAGGTCGCGGTTCTTTTCCAAAACGGAGAGAGCCACAAGCTCCCAGCGGCTCTGAACTCCAGTTCCAGGCGAGTTTCTGAGGTCCCACAGACACCCAGAGAAGGGGGACTGACTGGCACAGGGTGGAAACCCAAAGCGGGTTTCTCTCAGCGTTGCTTGCAGCAATTACCGTGGGACACAGAGACCTGGTGTCTCTCAGCGCAGGGCTGAGAAGCGCCATAGCTATTTGCTCCGCCCCGCTCGGCGAACTCCCCGAGGCCCCGCCCCTCCCAAGTGCATCAGAGGCTTCTACAGCAACACCTCCTTAAAAATACAGGAGCCAGCCTCACCCAGTGGCCAGAGAGGGACTAACCTAAACAAAACAGATCCACAAGGAACACACTCGGGGCAGATGCAGTGAGCATAAAAGCTCCACTGAAACAACTCTTGCCCCATAAGGGTGTCTCCAGCACAGAAGTTCTCCCACTGTAGACACAGCTGACTCTCGTAA
>PVJC01026000.1:9900-24437 GCA_004026665.1 Murina feae | reverse complement strand
TTACAGTGGCAGAGGTGAGGCGCTGTGACAGTGACCGCCTGGTCCACAGAATCTAAAATACATATTATCTGGTCTTTTATGAAAAAGTTTGCCAGCCCCTGTTTTATTTATTTGATTGTTAATCCTCATCAGAGGATATTTTTACATTGATTTTTTTAGGGAGAGTGGAAGAGAGAGGGAAAGACAGTGAGAAACATCAGTGTGAGAGAAACACATTGACTGGTTGCCTCCTGCACGCACCCTAACCAGGGCCCATGCCCGCCACTGTTTTAATGAACCTCCCTAGAACTAATGCATGATACTCATGATCCCATTTCAGAGGCCAAAACAAGCCCCTTGGCCTTGCCTAACTTCAGAAGAGACGGAGAAGTGTATATTAAGAGGAGAACTGGGAGTATTTAATGAAAAGCATGAATGACTACCCCATAGACCTGCTATTTTCACCTCTTTTCATCTCATGGCACACATAAACTAATTATTAAAATTCTGAAGCACACCAGAAATACATTTTTTGTTGATCTGACAAAAAAATAGCTATAATTTTGATTCATTCACACGAGGTAGCTATTGCTGTGTTGGCATTTGCCATTTCTTTAAAAAAAAAAAAAAATATATATATATATATATATATATATATATTTCAGAGAGGAAGGAAGAGGGAGAGATAGAAACATCAATGATGAGAGAGAATCATTGATCGATTGCCTCCTGCACACACCCTACTGGGGGGATGGAGCCCACAACCCAGGCATATGCTCTTAACCAGAATCGAACCCAAGTCCCTTCAGTCTGCAGGCTTTACGCTCTATCCACTGAGCCAAACCGGCTAGGGCAGCATTTGCCTTTTTTAATTTGACAAGGTAAGGGAAAAGAGGACAGTGCCCCTAAATAATTAGGTATTGCATGTTTTAAAAATTCTTGCGGCTCACTGACTGAAAATTCCGGCTTTAGACAGAGGGAAGGCAAACTTTTCCCTAGTATCTGGCTGAGATCTCACTAGTTCTTAATTAATTGAATCTGAACTAGAGATAATTTACTATAAACATTTGTCAAAGGCCTGAGTTGCCTGTGTTCCTGCAGACCTGGTGCTCTCTCAGAATGACTGCAATTGATCTGTGATTATTCTCGTAACTGCGAGTTACAACTTGGTAACAATAGCTAGAGAAATTTATAAGCAATCCAATGAGCAATTTTAAGAAAAAAAATCAATTCCAGTGCTCCAGAGCACAAGGGGACATTTAATACTGTAAATTGGCCAAGCTTAGCCACAAAGAGAAAAGGGAAAACATTTATTTCCTTATTCCCACCTCCTTTAGAGTGCCTTTGAGGGGCCCGGGGAGGCTGGCCCTGCTTCCTAGGGCAGGCTAAGCCCTGCACTAGCTTCAGACAAGCTCCCTCGAAGCCCGCAAATGCTAAGTAAACCATTAAGTGAATAAGGAAGGTGATTAATCTCAAAGAGTGATCTCAGGGCTCCTGGATTTAGATTCTCCTCATGAGACAGAGACTCAGGCTTAGCTTTCCTTCCTCGAGCTCCCAACACCAGTGTATTCACACCACCAAGGAGCGGCTTGGACATGCCCTACCCAGGCCACTCCCTGCCCCTTGGACACATGGACCCAGGAGAGGTAGCTTGGCCTCCTGCCCAGTGTTTCAGAGCAGCTATGGCCCTGAGTCGGCCTCCCTCATTCTAGCTGCCTGAGCTGTTTCCTCTCTGCTACAAATGACAGTCCCTTTCTTAAAAAAAAAAAAAAAAAAAAATCTCTTGAAAGCTCCTGTGCTTTTGCAAACCACAGTTATTTCTAATGAATCATCCCCAGGAGGCATGTCTTGGTGAGGCCTTGACTGCTTCCTTATGGTTCTGGCAACTAGGTAATTAGGATGGAAGAGCCTTCGTTCCGGCCATAAAATAAGTTTATAGAGATATAATTAGCAATCATATTATCTTCATTTGGACTTAGCCATGCTAAATGTCCTATAAGAGTTGTTTACGAGGTGATATGAATGGTAATGGTATTAATAATGCGATTAGCCAGAAGTATCAATATTTCCCACTACTTACTGCCTCTTAATGAGGTTGCATGTGGAGTTCTGGGACAGGGATGAGCTGGTGGATTTATAGAAAGTTGTAAGGAGGCGCTTAAGAGTCCTTAAAAGGAATTTGGAAACCTCAGAATGCAGGGCCCTTGTCCTTCCGTGAGTTAGTAGCTCAGGGCAGGCTTCTGCACGCAGATCCCAGTGGCCCTGGACCCGTGGCGCTCTTTGCTGTCCTCAGGCCTCTGCCGATGTCCTTCCCCATCCTGAGATGCCCAACCACAGCCCATCCAGACACACCCTTCCATTCAGAGCACTCTTTGGGGCTTCATCTTATTGCACTCTCTATTATGGACAGCCTCGGCTTCCAACAAGGAGTGGGGTCCTGGAGACGGACCATGTTTCCCATTCCACATCTCCTCCAGCGCTGGGGAAGAAATAGGTGGGTCTTGCTGTCTGAGGGTCGCAGCCCTGGGTCTTTCAGCTCTCTGATGGGTACTTCACCTCTAGAGTTGTAGGGGCAGAGGTGAGAGGCCTCAGGGGCTATTTCGTCCAGTGGCCACTTTACAGATGGGGGACATGATCTGTTTTGCCCATGTGGTAAATGGCAGAGCAGGGAACAGAACTCATCTCTCCCAGTTTCCAGGCCTGGCTTTTGATTGGATGGGTGGGGAGGAGAGTGGCTGTGTACTGCTGGGCAGGGTGGTTCAGGCTGTGCCCCAGAGTCCCACGTGTTCTCCTACCTGAGGAAGACTCCCGTAGAGGTGCCAGAGCACCATGGAGGGCAGAGCTCTGGGACTGCCATTCGATGCTGATTCTCTCCTTTTCAAGCCTGGCCATGGCTGAGCCTCAGTTTCCTCATCTGGAATGGATGAGGCCTCTGTGTGCTTGTGAGAACATGTGGTAGGCATGCTGAGAAGCTGCTTGTGGTCCCCTTCCTGGCCCAGGAGAGACTGGGTGGGTTGGGGGGGGTGAGTGTGACTACAGAGAGCAGGTCCTCTTCCAAGGCCCTGTCCATTCAGTTGGCAGTGGTGCCCCCCACTCCCAGCCCAGGTTCCTAGTCTGCCTCTGAGAGCTGCTTCCACCCATGGTAGGGGAGCAAGAGGCCATGTGGCCAGCTTGTCTCACACTGGCTCTGACATGTCCTCCTGGTTTATGGCCAGGAAGCCTGCTCATTTAGGGATTAGCTCATCCCCAGGCAGCTCCAGCCCTCTCTGCCCCCCCTTGAGTTTTGATCTTGGCCTGGGCACAAAATGAAGACTATTGGTTGCTGGATTAGGGCTCTGACAATCTCATTAGCCCATTTGTCTTACAGAAGTGGGGCACAAGCTTGTTGATCTTGTCATTGGAGCCCATTTTTGGGGCTTGTGTCAGGGCTGTCCCTCTGGCCCCCCAGGCACATCCACTACTACTGCATCAGCTGCAGCCACAGTGGGCGCAGAACTGTGTCTGCAGCCCCTACTCTGTCCTTCCCTGTCCCGCCTCTCCTGCTTGCTCTGAAACACCCACCTTCAGATGTCTTGATGGTTGGGGGTCTCAGATATGAATGTGTGTTGCACAGGGAATTCTTTGTTGAGTCATAGTTGTCCAACCTGTTGTAACTTTAAGGGGAGAAACCAAGGGGTCTTCTGACTCCTCCATGATGCTGAGGTCACTCAGGGTTGACTCCTAGTCTGCATCCAGGCCAACCCTGGTTATCACAGTGGGCACTCTGCCTCTCAGAGAGGGGAGACTTGAACCAGGATGAGCACTGGCTCTCCAGACCCAGAGGGCCTTCTCATCACAGTTGAGTTGTTGCTGAGTGCCTAGGGATCATGGCTGTGAAGGCGGAGGGAAGGTGACAGGCTGCCTGGGAGGAAACCCCAGGTCAGGGTCGCTGGGAAGGCCTTCCTCCTCAGGCCTGGCAGGGGAGCTCTAGAAACAGCCTCTTTGAGGAGATCAGACTTTGTATGAAGAATAGGCATGAAGCCCTTTCATCATTTCCCAGGCTGGGGTCTTTGGGAGCCAGAAGTGTTGGCTCTGTTCTATCACTCGGGGGCACTAGGGACAATGGAACCACTGACCCTTTTTTCTTGTTCTTCGACAACACCAGGGAAGCACCCATCAGCTTGTGAACTCCTGAGTGTTGGTGACCGTGTCAGCTTCCTCTGCATACTCACCTTGGTGGACACCCTCGGTGCTCAATACACAGTAGGTGCCGAATAAATGAATGAATGAGGAGGTCACATGGAAGACAGGGTTGCTGGATTTAGCCCTTGGTACCAGAAATAACCACGAAATGTTTCTGCTTCTTTTCTTGGAGGAAAGTGCAAAAATCCCTCTGAGTCTCACTTGAGGAGACAGTGCCTGTCCGAGGTCCCAGGTGAGTGGTCTGGGGGTGAAACGGGCAGCCAGAAGCTCTACTGTGCTCCACTCTCCCCTTTGCCTTCACGGCTGCCGTGTTGTATATGGCTCCGCTTAGCTTCTCAGATCCTATTATGCCAACACAAATTGAGTTACAGCATCAAAAGCTCTTTGTTTAGTGAACCAAGCACTTTGTATTAGTTACTACATCTGTCTTGTTATTTTGCGCCATCTTTGCTGGAAGCCTGTATGCGTTTCCTCGAGGAGTAAGCTGTAAAGACTAAGTGATTTATGAAATCAATTTGGCTCCTTTGGTTATTCTTAAATGGGATAGACAGTGGCGCTGGTGCTTCAGCATTAGCAGGGGAAGAGAAGCGAGAGCCCAGTGTGCCCCCTTGGTCCGGGAGGGTCACAGTGACCCTGGTACCCCAAACACGATCGCCTGAGGGTGGGGCTGGGTTTTCTCTGTCATCTAATGAGGCACAGTCGGTTACAAACAATTAATTCTTACAGAGTAAAGGCAGGGATATGGGAATTATTACGATTGCCAATTCTTTGCGTTTGTACAGTTTATACAGTAGCACTTTTCCACATTACACACGTAATGGGGTATATGTTGTAGAACATTTGGTAAACAGAGACAAAGCACAATGAAAAGCAAGTCCCAAATCCCACCACTGAGGATGAGACGTGGTTAACACTTTGGTGTGCAGCTTCCGGAGGCTTCCGCACGTGTGTCTGTACCTCTACATATGTACTTACGATTTTTGCAGGAAAGGGATGAAAATGTATTTGTCTTTTCTCCTCTGGTTGCCCTGGAAGTGGATTGACCTGCCAGCACACACAAAGCCCAGTTATCACCATCCCCTCGGGAATCTGCCCCAGTCAACACATAGCAGGGTGACTACACCCGGACCACTGTCACCAACACCCAAAGCTCTGTGCCCGCTGGGGGTTCCACATGGGACACTGACGGCCTCTGGCTTCCCTCAGCAGCTCTGTCACCTAGGAAATACCAGGCTGTTCTGAGCCTTTTGGCGGCTCTTCCTTGGGCCGGGGCTGGGATGGACACAGATTTGCCCTGTGTGGCTGACCTCGCAGGCTTCGAGGTGAAGCCCAATCCTTGAGCCCTGCAGGACCCCCCTCTCCTTCCCCCCACCCCCCCCGCCTCGTGCCCATGCGTCCTGTTCTGCCCTTTGCCACCCCCTGGGTCATTGAAGATGGTTTTCTCTTGCTTGACGATGACTCCGGCCTTGATGTGTGTGACCAGCCTTGTGTGCGGGGCACAGGGTTTGGGGCGGGACGATGTGAAGGAAACCACGGCTTTGCAGGCCCTTTCAGCCGATGGGGGAAACAGTGCCAGAGGAATCTACGTCTTCCCCTTGGCCTTAAGGAAAACTTGACTTCTCTTCTTTTAGTCACTCACAAGTGACATTAAAGATCTCTGTCTCAGTGCCGATGGACAGGAGAGTGTTTGCGCGGTGTCCACTTCCCCGGAGAAATCACTGCTCCTGTTAGAAGCACGCAGTCCGAGACTGGCCGCGTTAATGCCTGCTGGGCTCAGGGCAGCGTGAGGGAGGCACGGCGCTCCTTCTCCAATCTTCGCTGACCTCCTAGGTCACTTTGACTTTGTTCAGTCGATTGAATGCCCCTGCCCTGCCACCAGGAGGACCTGCCCTTGAGCATGGCTGAGCGACTCATTACCTGTGGGAGGCAGCCAGGTGCGTCTGCACATGGTCGTGCTGGGGGCTCATTTAGTTGGCTCAGTAATTGAAAGCAAACAAAGCCTGATGGAGACCTACGGGTGTTGCTGGGGGCACTGAGGCAGAAATAAGCAGGAAGGCAGCCAGGTTCCAGAGTCCGGAAGACACGGGATGGCGAGAGGTGACAGAGTGCTGAATTCCTGGAGCGGGGGCAGCAAATGGCTGCACTGCAGGCCATAGTGCAGGACCCATGAAATCCTCGTTCCCATCTGGGCCTGGGGAGGACCGCGGCTGAGCACCCAGGTGGCCTTCTGGGGTGAGAGAGGAGGAGGGCGAGGCCTGTTCGCACATCACTGCCCGGAGGGCCCTGTTACTGGAATTATACTAGGTGTTGGTGACATTCTAAGAAAGGACTGCATTTCAGTTACTAAATAAGTGGCAGAGTTGGGATTCAAACCCAGAGCTTCCTGACCCCGAAGCCACACTCCTGCAGTTTTTCTCATAGGGGGCTGTGAAATGGGTTGAATGGAGGGCCCCCCAAAAGGTATGTCCATGTCCCTGGGACCTGTGAATGGGGCCTTTTTGGAAAAAGTGTTTTTGCAGATGGAACTAAGTAAAGGATCTGGTGTTATCCTGGTGAACCCTAAATCCAAGGTCACGCATCCTGACAAGAGAAAGGCAGAGGGAGACTTGAGACAGACGGGGAGGAGAAGGCACAGACGGAGGAGAGGAGGGGTGTGGCCCCGAGGCAAGGACACTGAGCCACCAGGAGCTGGAAGGAGCAAAGAACTGGCTCTCCCCGAGGGCCCCAGGAGGAAGGCGGGCCTGCCGAGTTTTGGAGTTCTGGGTTCCAGAACTATGAGAAAATACATTTTTGTTGTTAAAAGCCACTAAGTTTGTGGTAATTTGTTACGGCAGCCCCAGAGACTAATACTGGATGGCTCAGTGCCTGCGAGAGGATGGGGGTTTTTAGCCCCTTTGTATTCATAGCATTATTTTGGGCACCAGGGCCAGCCCTTTAGCGTGTAACCTGGGCATGGAGCTTTGTGGCGCCATCTGAACCCATTTCTCCAGGCCACTCATGACATCCATGACATCAGAAGCTGCAATAGCCTGAGGGTCCTTCCTATGTGCCTGGGGCCCAGCCCCGGAGCACAACAAGCAAAAGCTGACCCGATGGATGGATGGATGGATTTTGCTCAGCTCAGAGGTAGGCTGTTTCTTGCCTAGGGGCAGCGGCAGGAAGTTGGTGCTGCTTGGGGCCTTTGAAGTGGCCTGCTCCCTCTCCAGCCTCACCTGCAGGTGACCTCACAGGAGGGCTATAAATAGCAACAGGGATGGGTTCTGAGTGCCTCAAAGTGGAAGCACAATCACTTGATGACAGTTCAGGGCCGGGGTAGCCAGCGGGATGCTGGGGCCATCGCTCTGACGGTAATCAGAGCAGGCAGATGTCTCTGACAGCTGGGGCTAATGGGCTGTCAGACAGGCTGGACCAGCCGGGACGTCCTCCGCGCTCCTGGCACTGGTCCAGCCGAGACCAAGGGAAATCAGGCATGGGGCTGTCCCAGAGGCCCTGGACCGGCTGCAGAGGCTATGCCCCTTTCCCTGCCCCAGAAGGCTCCTCAAGGAGTGGGGTTCTGCCTTGCCCACCCTGGACAGTTTCACGTTCCTTTATGGGAAATGGTCATTTGCATTATTGATGAGAGATGAAAACTAAGCTAATTCAGTTCAGTTTCTCCAATAGACAAAACTATTTGTAATTAACCTAGAAGCAAAGGTCAATGCAGTGGTAAGTGGCCTCGGTGGCAGCCAGTAAAGATCAGTTTGTGCTAAGCTAGAATTTATGCCAGAGCCATCTTGGGAAGCGCGTTGGAATGAATTCCAGGTTCAAGGCCAAAGTGTGGTGCCACCTGAAAGACCTCCATCCCAGCCTTGGACACTTGGAGCAAAGAATGGTCTGGGCCTGTTTCTTACTGTGTAGTCTGAGAGGGAAGCCCACCAGGTGGCTTCCGGGGCCTGTGTCCTCCAAGTGGCACAGAAGCTGGGAACTGGGGAGACCTAAGGCCTGGATTGACTGCTCCTAAGCCCATGTGTGACCTCAGTGTTGCTGTGAAGTGAAGAAGTGGGACCAGCTCCCCAGACCCCTCATCTCACCCCAGGCTCTTGCCTTGTGGTTGAAACAAGTGATTCCAGGGAAGACAGGGAGGGCTGGCCAGCACCCGGACTGGCCCTCTCTTCTCAATACTCAGCACCCCTTCTTCCTTGTCTTCCGTGGAACTGGGAGTTTGTCTTTGGTGGGGTTCCTCGGCAGGTGAAAGGGTCAGCAGGCTGGTAGGAGGGAAGTGGCTGGGTCTGCTCTCCTTCCCCCAGTATCTGCTTAGGTGCTTTGGGCAGGAAAAGCCAAGCTTGGCTGTTGGGCAATGAGCGTCCTGGTGAGGAGCTGGCTCACAGGCGGTCCCTTGCAGAATGTCACAGAAGGGCCCAAGGCCTTCTGCACCCCAGTCTCATTTTCTTGATGCAGCTCAGCAATGCATCACCTCTTATTTAATGCTGGTGAAATGTATTCACCACTGAACCCTAGTCTTGACTTTCAAACATCAATCTAGCAGCCAAAACCTTTTAATAATTAAACCTTCTGAGGACATTTAATATGTAAGACAAAAGAGGGGTTCCTAGCCTGCAGTGGGGGAGCCATGGCCGAACCCATGTGGCCCTTTCTCCTCCTGGGGGCAGGTTGGTCCCTGAGGGGTAGTGAGGACTTCCCCTGCCCCAACCCTGGTGCACGCTGGCCTTGTTCAGAAAACTACCCCCCCCAACCCCATAGAATCAGCCTCCTCAATTTATAGCAGAGGGACTTGAGACTCAGAGAGGGAGTGGACTCATGTCCAAGCAGGACTCTCCTGGCTTCTGCTTGGTGGAGGAAGGGGTTGGAGAGGGTGAGGGTGTTCTGTGACATCATCCTTCAGCCCTGCTGGGAACTGGGTCTCTGATTTCCTGAGGAATCTCGTAAGATCTCCCCACGGTGTGACTAGCCTCTTAGATATTGTTAAAAGGATGAATGAACGAAAGACTCATGTTTCCTTCCACACATCTGCAGACTTCTGGCCTCTCTGGGAGGTTAATTTTCTACCTCTTTGTGGATGGAGTTGATGTTTGTGGGTCCCCAAAGGGTATTTCACGTCTGCCAAGGAGAATAAAACCACTTCTTGAAGACGGGATCCCTGTTCTTATGAAATAACGCCTTCCCCAGATAGCACGTCATGTTTCCACGATGGTCCCGGAGAGTTACCATCCCCAGCTTTCCTGCTTCTGGTTGGACCCCACGCTCCTTCCGATGGATCCACTCTCACTCCGCAGGTTTCTGCAGCTCTGCAGTGGGCTCTCACCTCTCAGTAATGAGGAAATAAACAAGGCTGCTGTGTGCGACCTCTGATTTTAATTGGATTTTAGAGAGATTTTGAATGAACGGACCAAGTTCCCGGGCTCCAAGAACAAGCGCATCTAGTACTGAGCCGAAGCCGTCCCTTGATTTCCGAAGGCCCTCCTCTTCCCTCCGCTCACCTTTCTGGCAGACACTGGTCAATGCTGCATATAAAGTGAGGTCTCCAAAGGCTAAATTAACAATTAATCTGAAGTGTGTCTCAGCCCCTCAAAATGGAAATAGTCCCTCGACTGTAAGAGGAAATCTACCTTCTGAGACCTCTGGTTACAGAAGCTGTGCACGCTGGATGCGTCAGGGGAATCTGTGGCGAACTCTTGTTTGTGAGGGTCCGAAGGGGCCAGGAGTGTTCATACATCAAAGGCACAATTTTGTCACATCAGCCTTTCCCGTCCTTCATGCAAAGTCTTGGAGGAAAGTCCTCCTGTCACTCAAGGAGGGCAGCAGGTTTGATTTAGAGACGTGCATGAGTGCAACCCCACAGTGACCTGCCTTCATGCTCCCTTCTTGCTCTGTCCCCTCAGACGCCTGTACGGCACTTGGCGTCTGATACCCCTGCTTTTACAGGTCCTCCAGGCACCATCATCCTCCCAGCACCTGAATTTTTGGCTGGTTTCCTGGCCTCCAGTATCTCACTCCCTATCCTTTCCGAGCATTTGGCCTGTAATTATCCTGCTCAAGAATCCTCACTGGCTCCCTACTGCCCACAGGACGACATAGGCGCTCCTCCCCTGGCTTCCAGGCCCTGCTTGACCCAGCCCTGCATTTCCTCCACAGCACCCCCTTCCCTTTCCCCTAATGTGCTCAGCTCTCCACCTGGGCTGGCTCTTCATGGCACACCCCCCCCACCCCCACCCCTTCTCCCTCCAGTCTCTCCCCCCCCAACCCCTGCTAATTTCACGGTTTCAATGGTAGCTCATATTATTTATTGTCTGAACCAGGGTTGTTTGGATACTGAAGGGGGCACTGTTAATAAGTATGCTGGGACAATGGGTGTAAGGTGGATGGTCCCAGGAAACCAGGGCATGTGGTCACCTTAGCTTCGTCCTACCCTGTTCTCATTCACGTTTCCTCTCCATTCTTGCCCTCCTGCTTGGGTCTCCCTGCCCTTGGGGGCTCGCTTCTAGGAAGCCTCTCACTAAGTTTCAGTTTCTAGGTCTTCACTCTAAGGTTCTGCAGCAGGAGGGGGTCTCTCGCTTGTACCAAGGCTGTCACTCCGTTGCCTGTTCTTATATAGATATGTGTTATGGTCCTTTGCCATTGTTTTTGGCTTTTCCAAGATCTGAACCCATTCATTCTCGGGTAATTTCCTTTGAGATCACTTGTCTCTTACTATAAACAATTGAAAATGCCAGGTGCTCTCTTTCTGGATTCCCTTGCAAGCAAGGTGCAAGAAGGGGCCATCTGGACTCCAGGCTGGTGACGGCGGCAGCCACGACAGGGGCAGTGGTCCTAACGCAATGCCTTGTGTCAGGTGTTGGTGGCAGCTCCAGCCAACCTGCCTGCGCCTGGTGCTGGGACATTGGTGGTGGTTCCTGAGTACCAGTTCTGGAGCAGATGTTGGGTTCTGCTCCTGGCATGGGCCTCTCAGGCTGGATCTCTCGCCCACACAGGGACTCTGGGAGCTATTTAGCATCCTTTACTGTAAAACATGTTACTATAAACGTATTATATTAACCATAAGCTAAAGTGGAGAGAAAAATCCCACAATGAACCCAAGCCCGTATGTACTTACCAGGCAGATTCAACAATTATAAGATTTTGTTCCACGTTCTTTTTTCTCTTGCTGCCCTCTCCCCCCTCCTCTCTCTCTTTTTAGCGAAATAATTCAAAGAGTATTTCACTCCTAAGACTTCAGTATAACTTCCTAAAAAATAGGACGTTTTCTTACACAACCTTACAATTTCATCTTACCCAGCAAGGTGAACAGAAATCCCTTAATGTCATCTAACATCCAGTCTGTGTTTCCCTGATTGTGTCAAAACGCCTTTTGTTTAAGTTGGGTCCACACTTTGCACATAGCTTTCCTGCTCGGAAGTCTCTTTCTGGCCGAATCGTCCCATGTTGCCCATTTGCTTCGGCGGGGAAACCAGCTCTGCTGTCCTGCGGAAGTTCTCACGTTTTGGATTCAACCGATTACTTCTTGGTGGTAGTGTTTTTCCTTGTTCCTGTATCCCTGGCATTTCCTGCAAAGAAGACGTTGATGCAGAGACTTGATTAGATTTCAGTTTAATTGTTTTGAAAAGGACACTTGGCAGTGATGTGGTGTACTTCCCTCCGCATTGCAGCTGGGGGCTGATAATGTCTGTGCCCCAACTTGCAGGACGACCCGTGTGATCAGGGGGTTCAGTGGGCGACAGCCTGAGGCCTTCATTACAAAACTGGGCTTCACCCCTTAGAACAGCAGGTGTGCGATGGATGCTAATTTGGCACCTTGTGAGTATCCAGTTCCCCTTTCATTTTTCATCTGCGTTAGCATCCATCTATCATCATCTATTCAGTGTTCTTTAAGACATTTATTTTCTGCTTAAATCCACCACAGCGATTTGCTTACAAATAATAATTATGATTAAACATTAAAAATATATATTTTTTTGGTTGTTGATAAAAAAAACAAATATCCCAGCAATTGCTGGCTGCTTTGTAAAAACAGAGGATCTACTGCCTGGGGAAGGTTTTGAAGGAGAAATGCTTCAGTACCTTGCACATCTTCAGCTGCTACAAATCTTGGCCTGGTCGGCTTAGCTCCGAGGGGCAGCTTGCCTCGGTCTTGTACTTGTTGCGGCAACACTGGCTGCTGTGAAAACAGCCCCCACAATGTCAGTGGCTTTGTGCAATAGGAGCTTTGTTGTTGCATCGATGCTCCTGGTTGGAGGGCAGCTTTTCCCCACCCGATGCATCAGGGCCCCAGGCTCTGCGCGTTCAGACTCCTTCGTTCTTGCGGACCCTGTGCTTTTCAGTGTCTAGTTGGAAGGAGAAGGAGAGGTCAGACAATGCACACCTGCTTCTCACCTGCCAGGAAGGAGCGCCCCTGATTTCTTATTCCATTTGTGAGTTTTAGTCACGTGGCCAGCTCGAGACCCCTACGGGCTGGGGAATGGATTTCCTTTCTGGGGGCCACTTCCCAGGGACTGATCTACACCGTGGGAGAGGAAGCATGCATTTTTCCGGACCTTTCTGTCATGGCTCTTTCTTGGTCTGTCCATAGTGGGCTTTAGTGATGCAGTCATGCATGGACACTCACATGTTTCTGTTACAGCCTGTAAGCGTGGACTTCTTATTCTGCCTCTGTTTGCTCATGTCGCCCACTGTCTGATTCTTCCCTCGATGTCCCTGTGTCCTGCGGAGGGTCTGTTTTAGCTCAGACTTGGCCAGAACCACAGGAAAAGGAGATGACAAGCTTGTGTGGAAGGCATGATGTCATGCCGGATCCCGCAAGCAATTCTGTTACGAATCCCAAAACGTTCTTCCCTCTAAAGAGAAGGCCTTCTCCCTTAAATCTGTGTTTTTATAACTTAACGTTTTCTTTCCTTTCCAACCTCCTTGTGAATTCTGTTGACAACAGCCCATAACATAGTGTGTACTCAGCTTTTAAAGAGACTCATTAAAGCCATTTTAGTAAAAAACAGCTTTCTGTACAGAGACGGGCAGACTCTGTCACGTATGAAGCGTGGACACCAGAAATGGCCGAATCTGAAAGCCCGTTTAAATGTTTCATAGAAAAAAAAAATGTGCAGCTCGTGGGGCAGGGAGAGGAGGTAACCCTGGTGCCAGACGAGCCTCCCTTCCTGCCGAAAGGAAGGACCCACCACTGCAGCCAGGAGGAGTGCTCCCTCGCGTCTGGCGGCGCCATAACAGCATAAACAATGACAAGTTCCATAAACATCACGAACGGAGGAATTTGCCTTGAAGTTCCTTCTGGATCTAATTTAAAGGAACAACTTGGTGAAACCGAGGTCACCAGGGAAGCAGAAATGCGTGGAGAGAAATGTGGTGTGACAGCTGGACTGCCCGGCCTGCCTGGCCTCGTGGGGAAGGGCTTTGTGGGGGGAAGTGGCTGGAGGAGGCACTCAGCACCGTGACCCCCTGGGCCTGCGGGCACCAGGCGCCTGGAGAGGTGGAGCTGCGCTGAGCTGGGCAGAGGACTTGGAGTGTAGAGGTCCAAGTTCAAGTCTTACTTCTGCCATTTATTTTGTTGTGTGACCTTGAGCAAGTCACATGCCTACGCACTGACACCTCCATGTCTGACAGTGGAGCAGAGGCTGCCGCCTGCTCAGGCTGCTGTGAGGATCGGACACAGTCCTCTCCCGGGCCAAGGTGCTGTCACACTGCCAGCTGACTACCAAGTAGGTGCCGGCCAGGGGAAGTTCTGTGGGTCCCCAGCCTGGATATTCTCCGAGGCTTTATGTAGGATTTTAGACTTTTTTTTTTCTTTTGTTTAAAAATAAGAGTTGGAAATTTGAAGTTGAAAAGCAGCAGGTCTCATCTAGGACAATGTCTGTGGGCAGCCTGCTTTCATCCTGATCTCTGGATGTATTTCGTGAATTTCTCAGGTCACCTAAAGCTGCCTGCAAGTCCAACGCCGGTGTGATTATAGCAAGTAAAAGAGTGCACAGACAACAGAGGAGCAGTGAGCCAGAGCCTGCAGACGCAGGTGCCCTCAGGCAGAGCTTCCTTCTGCAGAGAGGGCCAGGTGCACAGGAGCCGGCACATCCTTGCTTCTCAGCCTTGAGCAGAGAGAGGAGGCCTGGGGCTCCAGGTACCCTGGGACTGTGGGCTAAGGACTGTCAGGAGGGCCGTGTCCTCCCAAGGACCCTGCACCCATGAGCTGCTCCTATTTCCCCAGCTGGGGGAAGGCAGCGTGTGCTTATTTATTTTCAAAGCGAAGCTGACCTCAGTCTCTTACTGTAGCTGGTTTTTCTTATAGCAGATTCTATGGTGAGTCTCCTCAGGGGTGGAGGGAGGGGATCACAGAGTACCTGAGGCAGGGAAACAGCAGGTAGGGACCAAAGCACAGGGAA
>PVJC01025999.1:6048-24429 GCA_004026665.1 Murina feae | reverse complement strand
AGTTCATCACCACCCAACCAGTATTATATGAAATGCTGAAAGGTATCCTTTGAGAATGAGGAAGAAGAAAAAGGAAAGTAAAAATTATGAACAACAAATATATATCAACGAGTGAATCTAAGAATCAAGTGAATAAAAAATCTGATGAACAGAATAAACTGGTGAACAGAATAGAATCAGAGGCATAGAATGGAGTGGACGGACAATTTTGGGGGGTTAAGGGTGTTGTGGGTGCGTGAAGAGACTGGACAATAATTGTACACCTATGGATGAGGACAGTGGTGGGGCAAGGACAGAATTTGGGGTGGGAAATGGGAGGAGGGGAGCTATGGGAGAAAAAAGAGGAACAACTGTAATAATCTGAACAATAAAGATAAATTAAAAAAAAAAGAACTTATATGTGTATGTGCGTTACCCATAGACACAGACAATAGGGTGGTGAAGGCCTAGAGCAGAGGCAGGATCTGGGGTGAAGAGGACAGTGCGGAGAAAAAAGTCGGGTACATCTGTAATACTCTTAACAATAAAGGTAAGAAAAAGAAAGTGGGGTATGGAAGTCTGCTATTATTATAGATCTGTCTCCTATTGTCCTCAATTTGTCAATGCTTGCTTCATATATTTAGAAGTTCTAATATTGGTGTGTATATATTTATAATTTTTACATCTTAGTGAATGGACCCTCTTTTCATTATATAATGACCTTCTTTGTTTTTTGTAACAGTTTTTTGGCTTAAGGACTATTTTATCTGATATTATTATTAGTCATCCCTGCTCACTTTTATTATTTTCATGGTATGTCTTTGTCTATCCTTTCATCTTAAACCTATGAGTGTCCTTAGATCTAGAGTGAATCTCTTTATAGGTAGTACTAGGGGCCCAGTGCACGAATTTGCACACCTCAAAAGAAGTGGTGAGCAGAGGAGTGGGTCTCAGCCCATCCTCCACACTCCTGATCAGCCCCTCCTGCTGCGGCCCTTGGTTCCCTGTCTGCCAGCAGCCCTGCTCACACCTGCTGACAGTGCACAGTGATTGGGGCCATTACCAGCAGCAAGTGTGAGTGGGGTCAGTGCCATCAGCAGGTGCAAGCAGTGGCTACTGCCCTGAATGCCCCTCAGGAGCAGGGGGAAGTGGAGAAGCTCTCAGAGTCAATTGGGGCCTGCACCAGGCGCCAGCATTGGGTGCAAGTGGTGGCTCCTGTGCCAGCAGAGGGTGTGAGCAGGGCCGGCGCCAGCAGCAGGTGCGAGCACTGGGTGGGACTGCGACGCGTGGGAGCAAAGAATTTTCAGAAACCAGAGGCTTGCCCAAATGACAATGACTGGCACCCCACCTTGGTCTGGCACCCCCGCTCACCTGCTCCACCATCCGCCATGGCCAATAGCTGCCATGTTCTGCACTCTGCCTTCTGCTGCTGATGCCTGCCATGTTCCACATACAACTCCTGCTGCTCAGTGCATGACATAGCAACCAGTTGTTCAGTTGTTACACCGTTTGGTCTATTTGTATATTAGCCTTTATTATATAGGATAGGATATAGTTAAATCTTGTTATCCCTTCTTTCAATCTTTCTTTTGATTGGGGAGTTTTATCCATTTGCATTTATAATAATTACTGATAGGAGAGGACTTACTATTGCCATTTTGTTACTGATTTTCTGTATGTCTTAGATTTGTTTTGTCCCTCATTTCCTCCCTTCTTACCTTCTATTGTGTTTGCTTATTTGTTAACTTGAGGTCCGGTGCACAAAAATTGGTGTACTCGGGGTGAGGGGGTCCCTCAGTCTGGGACCCCCTGGGGAATGTCCACCTGCTGGCTTAGGTCTGCTCCCTGGGGGATTGGGCCTAAGCTGGCAGTCTGACATCCCTCTGGCAGCCCGGGAGCCCTTGGGGGATGTCCACTTGCCAGCGGGGAGCAGGCCTAAGCTGCAGTTGGACATCCTTAGTGCTGCTGAGGAGGCAGGAGAGGGTCCCACCACCACTGCTGTGCTGGCAGTCGTCAGCCTGGCTTGTGGCTGAGCAGAGCTCCCCCTGTGGGAGCACACTGACTACCAGGGGGCAGATGCTCAATGCAGCTGCCCCCTGGTGTCAGTCTGTGTCATAGTGATCAGTCATTCCCAGTGGTTCTGCTGTTAGGGTCAGTTTGCATATTACCCTTTCATTATATAGGATAGAGACCTCATGCACATGTGGGGGACAGCTGGTTTGCCCTGAAGGGTGTCCCAGATCAGGGAGGGGGTCCTGCTGGGGTGCCTGGCCAGCCTGGGTGAGAGGCTGATGGCTGTTTGCAAGCTGGTCAAGCCTCCCAGTGGGGACCCACACCACCTTCAGAGTGAGGGTCCCCACAGGGGTGCCTGGCCAGCCTGGATGAGGGGCTGATGACTGTTTGTAGGCTGGACAAGCCCCCCAGCGGGAACTCTCACCCCATGGGGGTGTGGCCAGCCTGGGTGAGGGGCTGAGGGCTTTTTTCAGGCTGGCCACATCCCCTTTGGGGTGGGGGAGTCCCACTGGGGTGCTTGGCCAGCCTGGGTGAGGGGCTGATGGCCATTTTTAGGCTGGCCATGACCCCTAGCAACCCAAGCTCCCAGCCTCTCCTTTCCCCACCCCCCGGGATTTATTTATCTTCTATAATTGAAACTTTGTAACCTTGAGTGGAGCTGAGGGCCGACTAGGGCAGGCGGGAAGCTTGGTTTCTTCCATCGCTGAGGGCAACCCAAGCCTCCAGCTCCATGGCTGCCGCCATCTTAGTTGGGTTTATGTGCATACTCACTCCTGATTGACTGTGAGCATGGCTTGTGGGCGTGGCTTGAGCGTAGCAGAGGGACAGTTAATTTACATGTTTCTCTTTTATTATATAGGATACATTTTTATTGATTTCAGAGAGGAAGTGAGAGGGAGAGAGATAGAAATATCAATGATGAGAGAAAATCATTAATCAGCTGCCTCCTACACGTCCCTTACTAGGGATTGAGCTTGCAACCAGGGCATGTGCCCTTAACTGGAATCAAACCTGGGACCCTTCAGTCTGCAGGCCAGTGCTCTATCCACTGAGTTAAACCGACTAGGGTCCTTCTCTTGTGTTTAATTGATTTTTTTTTGTAGTCATACACTTATTCCTTTTCATTTCCTTCTGTGTGTATTCTATAGATTTTCTTCTTTGTGAATACTATGGGGATTGCATAGTTATGAATGTATTTTAAACTGATAATAATTTAACTTTAATATTGAAATTTATTTTTTGAACCCTTAATGTGTACCATGCATTGCATCGAACACTCCACACTTACCTCATTTTAATCTTTTTGTTAGCCTTCTGAAATTCAGGTATTACTATCTTTATTCTACAAATGAGGAAACCAAAATACAAGGAGAATAATTAATGAGCCCGAAGTTACATAGCTAAGAAGTAGCAAAGTCAGAATTCAGTCCAGGTCTGCTGCACCCTCCTGTGTTCCACCCAGTACTGTGAACAATCAGCTCACATTTCTTCTGCATTCATCACATCAGGGGGGATGGCCACATGGCTTTGTTAAAACATGTAGCTCACTAGTCTCTTTATTTCCAAAACACATAATCATGACTTTTTTTAAAAAATTGATTTCATAGAGGAAGGGAGAAGGAGAGATAGATAGAAACAATAATGATGAGAGAGAATCATTGATTGACTGTCTCCTGCACCCCTCCCCCCACACTGGGGATCAAGCCTGAAACCTGGACATGTACCCTTGACTGGAATCAAACCTGGGACCCTTCAGTCCTCAGGCTGACCCTCTATCCACTGAGCAAAACTGGCTAGGGCTCATGGCTTTTAAAAAATTTGACATTTAACATGAGTGTATAGCTAAAATGGAAGCATAGCTATGGCAGCACAGGGTGGAGACTTGAAAGTATACATATAAAAATGTAAGTTATCTGAAGTTTAACGTGACCAACTTGGAGTGGGAATTTCTCATATAATTGTTGCATTTTTCCCAATGATGAAACAAAACTTGGAATAGTTCATTAAAGTAATACACACATTTAAAAAACATTATAGGTTGGAATGTAGGATATTGTTTAATGAATACATTTCTTTTCTTCTTTAATAGTTTACTGCCGGAAACATTAATTGGAAGCATGTCCTACATTCATTTGTTGATATTTTATCGCCAAATTCTTGGAGATGTACTCCTGAAAGACAGGTTGAGCATGCAAAGTGCTGGTAAGGGGGTCTTTGCAATTTCCTTTTGTACAGTAATGCATCATGCTTTGAGTAAATGTAGCTTATGTCAGCCTGTATCTTCTGCGTCCAAAGGTGAGACCATGGTCATGAGAAAAGTGAGGTTGGAAAAAAACATCGAAAGAAGAACACAAGTTTCTAGTCTTATTCTGCTCAGAGCCACTTCACTTCCCTCTTAAAAGCTCTGTTTATGTGGTACAAGACTCATTCCAGAACCGTCTAGGTTGTGGATATAGGGGGGATGGTGGTTGAGGGGCAGCTTTGAGCTCCTAGAGGTTAAAGTGTTAGAATGTGTTGTCAACAAATCTTGTGACACAGTGATTCTAATTTGAATACATGTTATGTCTATTGCAGTAAAACATATTGGATAAAGTTTGTGTAAATCCTTTTTGGTCTTTGTATTTCAGACTTAATCAGTAATCCCGTACTGGCCACCTTCCCCAAGCTCTTGGAGCAGCCTGATGTGATGGATGCGCTCAGGGTGGGTAGTATCATGATGGGAATCTGGTGGGTACTGAAAGCAATTAAACACACAACATTAGTGCATTCTGACACCTATTCTTTTTTTTGCCCCCTATTTGGATGACATCTCCTGAACTGTGTCCACTTTTTAGCTGACTTGGGCTCATCCTTCCTTTCTTAGCATGAGTGTTATTTTTCCAGACTTCCTAGCACCCGACAACCAGGTGAAGGGCATACTATATATACTGTTGCAATCTCTTATTTGTTGTTTGTTCCTTAACTTAAGATGGCCACTAATTGTGTCCTAAGAGCAAAAATCCAAAATGGTTTGTTGGATACATGAACTGAGCTCTCAGGGGAGAGTCAGGGCACACATACCATTTTTTTTATTTAATTCAATATATACTGTCTGCTTCATGAAATAGCAGCTAGTTGAACCACATGAATTCTTCAATTTTCAGCCATTTTTGACGTTCAAGATGTCATTTTATAAAGTTCAACTTATCATAACAGGGTCAACAAACATTAGAAGATGTGTATGCCCACAAGGCAGATGTTCAGATACCATGACAGGTGCCACAGAGGAAGCATGACCCAGGTCCTTGGAGACTTAATAAGACAGCAAATGAGGACCATGGACTGTTCCATTAAAGAACTCTTGGGTGAGATGGACCTAGTACACGCTGGGGCCAAGACCAATTTTGACATGCTGAGATAGCAGTGGAAGACATTACAGGATAGATCCCAAGATGGCTACAGAGTAGATGGAAGCTACACTTATCTGCTCCCCACCCCAAACTGAGTTTACAGCTCAGTTATAGAGCAGTCAACCTGAAGGCTAGCTAAGCTGAAATATTGTACCAAGGATTTATAGAAGAAGCCACTTAGAGACTAGCAAGAAGAGTGGAGACGTGGAAAGGGCTGGCCCCCACGCCTAGGTGCGGCAGTGGTTGAGAAGCTGGAGGGATATTGTGGCTACAAACTCCTCCTCCCAGTATCATGGTGTATCAACCCCACATAGAGAGACCACAGAGCAACAAAGATAGGAAGAGGAGCCCACATCGCGTTAGGTTAAGGTGACCAGATTTAAAGCGGTACGCCATTGACCGGGGGGCAGGGGGGAGGTTCTTTTTCTTTTTCTTTCTTTTTTATCATTACTTAAAATATTACAAAGAGTAATTGGGACTTTTTTAAAATGCCGCGGGACACAGGACAAACTTAAAAATCGGGACTGTCCCGCCAAAAGCGGGACGTCTGGTCACCTTACATTAGGTGGTGAAAATCAGTAGGTCTCCAGTCTACCTGAAAGGCCTAGATGCCATCATCACAGGGATGAGTAATCCTATTGTTACAGCAGCAGCCTGGTCTCCCACTGCTAGTGAGACCACTTTGCCATGCCTGGGTCTTATGGAGGGATCTGCTGGTTATACCCAGCAATAACTTTTGAGACCCCCTTTTTCTAGGAAGGCTTTTGGTGGAGATTCAGACAGTGACTAAACTGTGTGACTTTTGGAAGAATGTTAGTCTCACCACCTTGAGCCCATAGCCAGTGCCCCTCTGTCACTTGTTGAATCATTTAGCAGGCCTGCTGAGTTCCGTGGTACAGGGGACCAGAGTGCTATGCAGAACTGGGACTTTCAGACCAGTCTCGTGGGGAAACTTTTGTCCAGGAACCAGACAGGCAGATGCTAGGGTGCATGGCTACTCCTATCTCTCTGGTGATCTCAGTCTCTGCTACCCAAGAAGGGGAAGATGTGCCTGTCCCCTCTCCTATAGACTTCTGGGCACCCCCCCACCTCCCACTGGGAGACTGTTGGGATTAGCCCTGCCAAGTTCTGGATACCCCATCCCATTGGGCTCAGTTCTGCAAGGTGAAGGGAGAGTAGCTCAGAGCTGGGACATTAAAAGTGTAAGCCCCTTGGAGGCTATTGTCTGGGGCTGAGGCAAAGTGCTTAGCTCCCTCCTGTGAGCTTTACTGTCATCACCCACATGGGAGACTTCTTTGATATGTCTGCCTGAACCTGAGGCAGCTTAGCTTGCCCCTGCAGAGAGGACGGCTGGCTGCACCCAATCTGAACCTGCAGTGAGCTCCTCCAAGGGAAATTAGAGTTGGAGACTCAGACAGAGACTGAGTGGTTTAACTCTGGAGTAGGGGCCACTTTTTCCTCATTTAGTGCCTGACTGTATGATCCAAGTAGAGACCCATTAACCCTGTCCTCCCAACCCCAGTTATCTCACCCTACTAAGCTTGCAACCTATGGAAGGGGATGTGGTTTGTGGCCACCCTGTTGGGCCCACTCAACAGTCATTCTTTGGCAGGCTCTGGAGGAAGACCAGGCAACTTTAGAGTGAGCCTGAGTAGCTGATAGATGGAGGTGGATCTCAGAGGGCCTTGGTCCTTTTACAGATCTGCCACCAGCTCTAACCTGGAGGAAGCTGATCATTATATACAAATTGACCCCTCCTCCACACACCCAGGTCCAGTAGATGCAGCCACAAATAGTGAACAGAGTGGTAGCTCCAGACAGTTGCCTACAGTCAGTTACACACAACATCTGACAGTGATCCATACCTGAACCCCACCCAAGTGGACCCAGAACCAACTTAGCCAGTGGTGGGCTGCAGATCAGACCAGAGCTTGACCCAAGTAGCCACAAAAGCTGCACACCTAAAGGGGAATTATGGCAAATACCAGACCCTCCTAGAAACAACTCTGCCTCAAGAGGCAGCCCCTGAACAGTGTCTCATACACAATGTCTTGTATAGTCAGCCAGGCTGAAGGGTTAACTCTATCGACAAAAGGGCCAATAGCACTCAAGACTCAACTACAACAGGAGGGTGTATATAGCCACAAAAATCATTTCTGGAGTAAGGAGCTCAGGTGATCTGGAAGATTGTGCCACTAAGCACAATGAGACACCATCATCATAAAGCCTTCATAACAAGTTTGGCAATCATAGCAGATCTACCTAATGCACAGAGACAAAATGGGGAGATAAATAAATAGGCCTCAAATGAAAAAACAAGATAAATCCCCAGAAAAAGAATTAAATGAAATGGAAGCAACCAAAATACCAGATGCGGAGTTTAAAACAATGGTTATAAGGATGCTCAAGGACCTTAGGGGGAGAATAGATGAACCCAGTGAGAACTTAAAGAGATAGTAAGCAATAAAAAGGACATAGGAACCATAAAAAAAAAGAACCATTTTGAAATGAAGAATAGAATATCTCAAACGAAGAACGCACTGGAAGGAATCAATAGCATATTGGGTAAAGCAGAGGATTAAATCACCAATTTAGAGGATAAGATAACAATAATCATCTAAGCAGAGCATAAGAAAAAAAAAAAAGAAAAAAAAATAGAAAAAAAAATGAGGACAGTCTAAAGGAGCTCTGGAACAGCATCAAGCATAACAACATCCACATTATAGGGGTACCAAAAGGAGAAGAGAGAGAGCAAGGGATAGACAAGAAATAATGTTTGAAGAAATAATGGCTGAAAACTTTCTTAACCTGGTGGAGGAAAAAATTGTACAAGTTCAGGAAACAAAGAGAGTCCCAATCAAGTTCAGGAAACCCAAAGAGACCCAAGCCAAGACATATTATAATTAAAGTGGCAAAGGTTAAAGACAAAGAGAGAATCTTAAGGCATCAAGAGACAGAAAAGAAAAAAAAGTATCAAGAGAGAGACAGTTATCTACAAGTGAGTTCTCATAATGCTGTCAGCTGATTTCTCAACAGAAACACATCAGGCCATGAGAGATTGGCATGAAATATTCAAAGTGATGAAAAGCAGAGACCTGCAACCAAGACCATTCTATCCAGCAAGTCTATCATTCAAAATTGAAGGTGAAATAAGGAGCTTCCCAGAAAAAAAATGCTAAAGGAATTGATTACCATTAAACCAATATTGCAAGAAATGTTAAAGGGCCTACTGTAAGAAGAATATATATATATAGAGAGGAACATAAGTATAAAGTATAAAATGCAATAAATAAATGCTTATCAATTATAACTTCAATGTAAACAGATTAAATGTTCCAAAAGACACAGGTAGCTGAAAATGGATAAGAAAACATGACCCATGTATATGCAGTCTATAGGAGACCCACCTCAGAACAAAATAGTCACATAACTGAAAGTGAAAGGATGGGAAAAAATTATTCCATGCAAATGGAAAGGGAAAAAGAGAGCTTGTGTAGCAATATTTATATTTGACAAAATATATTTCTAAACAAGGTAATATCAAGAGACAAAGATTACTACATAATACTATAGGGATTGATCCAACAAGAGGATATAATCCTTGTAACTATGTGCACCTAACATAGGAGCACCTAAATATGTAAAGAAAATCTTGGTGAACATTAAGGGAGAGATTGACAGCAATACAGTCATAGTAGGGGATTTTAAACTCCCCCATTATCATCAATGGATGGATATTCCAGACAAAAAAATAATAAGGAAACAGCACACTGGGTCAGGTTGATTTAATGGATATTTACTGAACGTTTTATTCCTAAAACAGCAAAATATACATTCTTCTCAAGTGCCCATGCAACATTCTCAAAGACCACATGTTAGGACACAAAAGTCTCTACAAGTTCAGGAAGATTGAAATCATATCAAGCATCTTCTCAGATCACAGTGGTATGAAAGTAGAAATTAATTACAATAAAAAACCTGAAAAACATTCAAACACATGTAGGCTAAATAGCATGTTATTAAACAATGACTGGGTTAATAGTGAGGTCAGGGAAGAAATAAAAATTACCTGGAATCAAATGAAAATGAGCACAGAACAACCCAAAATCTATGGGATACAGTGAAAGCAGTCCTGAGAGGGAAGCTCATGGCATTAAGGCCTACCCCAAGAAACAAGAAAAATCTCAAACAATTTAACTCCATATTTAAAAGAGCTAGAAAAAGAACAACAAAGCCCAGATTAAGTAGAAGGAAGGAAATAATAATGATCAGAGTGGAAATAAATCACATAGAGACTAAAAAAACATACAAAAGATCGATGAAACCAGGAGCTGATTCTTTGAAAAGATAAACAAGGTTGACATACCTTTAACCAGATTCACCAAGAAAAAAGAGAGAGGACCCAAATAAATCCAAATGAAAGAGAAGTAACAACTGACATTACGTAAATACAAAGGACTGTAAGAAAATATTATGAACAACTATATACTAACAAATTGGTCAACTTGGGTGAAATGGATAAATTCCTAGAAACATACAATCTTCCAAAACTGAATTAGGAAGAATCAGTAAACCTGAATAGACTAATACCAACTAATGAAATTGAAGCAGTAAAACAAACAAACAAACAAACAAACAAACAAACACTCTCAGCAAACAAAATTTCTGGACAGGATGGCTTCATAGGTGAATTTTACCAAACATTCAAAGAGCTAATACCTATCCTCAAACCATTCCCAAAAATTCAAGGGGAAAAGACAAGCTCATCATATGAGGCCAGCATTATCATAATTCCAAAACCAGATAAAGACATTACAAAGAAATAAAATTATAGGCCAATATGCCTCATGAACATAGATGCTAAATTCCTCAACAAAATATTAGTAAACCGGGTCCAGCAATACATTAAAAAGCTCATATACCAGCAAGTGAGTCTAAAGTTGCTGAGTGCTATTCGTGTTAAGTCAGATTCCTTACAGAGTTTGTGACGTGTGAGCCTCTTACTGTTAACTTAGCCTAGTTCAGTTTGGTGTTGGCGCTTTGATGATGATGATGGCTCCTGGTCTGGTTAGTGATGCGCTATGGCCTCTAAGGGTCCTCTTCAAACTCTCTGGCCCCAGGCGCAGCCGCCAGCGGTGGAGGAGCACAGCCCCTAAGGCAGTTCTTCCTGGAAGAACTGTGAGCATCTGTGGCGAGGCTCCTGCCAGAGAGGGTCCTGGGGGACGGGGGCGGGGCACACACCTCTGTGGTCTCGGTGGGGAACTTCTTTGTTTCCTGGGGACTCTTTGTCTTGTTGACACATGTCATGTTCACCCAGGGCCTCCCCACTGGGGAAGGTCAATGCATCCATGGAAACCATGAACTCAGGCACCAGCGGGAGGATACCTGCCAACAGGCACCACATGAGGCCCAGGAGTGAGCAGCTAGAGCCTGGGCACCCCCTCGGGTACAGTGTGCTGAGCTGGCACCTGAGGCTTCGATCCCCACTTCTGTGGGGCTCCCTGCACTCTGGGTTTTTACTTCTGTAAAAGAGCGTTGGTGAAGCCTCGTGGACAGGTGGAAATATGGACTTGCAAGGCTGTACTGCACTTATGTCCCGTGACCACTGTCATCTTCCAGGCAGACAGAACTGTAGACAAGCGTGGTATCGGCAGTTTTCTCCGTCTCTACTGGCTCGCCTGCAAGGCTTGCTCCTGTTTTATTGTTCAGGTGCTGTGTCTGTGTAGTTTGAATGTGTGTGTTCACATTTCATTGATGTTGATCATAAATTAGTTTAACATGTAAGGAGCTCGGGCTTCTGGGGCCTCCCTCCCCACCTGGCCTGTCTGGCTCCGTGGTTAGAAGCAGGCACCCTCAGACCGTTCTTACGGTGGCAGTTCTGACAGGGTTCTAAACCCGTCCACCAGCTTAATTACAGTAAACTTGCAGACGTGTGGCAAAGACCTGTGAACCCTCAGATTAATATATCATTTGTTTCCTTTTCAGAGTTTGTGGGCTGAGAAAGAAAGTACATTAAAAAGATCGGAGAAGGTAATGTGCTTTTCCATGTGCACTTAATATCCGCAGTGTCACTGGTCGCACATTCTAACACGGGTCCCTTTTAGCTAAAGTAGCCATAGTCATACCCCTTTCACTCCCTTAAACGGTGCCATCACAGTTATAAAGACATATTACAGGAGAGACTGGGTGCCGATTCCTAAAGTGAACCGAGGCTGGCTCGGGAGTCATTTCGGGTCACTGAGTGTCATTTAGTTGAGGGGAGATTCTAAACCAAAGCTCCCAATTGACTATCAGATTTCTCCTATTTTTTAAAAAAATTCCTCCTGCTCTCAAAGTGAATAACAGGTAAGGAGAAGGAAAAGGAAAATCGGCTGAGCCATATCAGACATTGGAAAACGCAGGGTGTGCCCCGTTGCCACAGAAGCCTGGTCATCACACACCAGCAGCACCATCCCCGTCAGTGAGCAACACCCTGACTGCTCCCCACCAGGGTCCGATAGACGGTTCCGGAAAGGGCCACATGGTCGGTACTTTTAGCTTTTTAGGCCCTACGGTCTCTGTCATAGTGACTCAGCTTTGCCATTGTAACATCTGAGCGTGGCTGTTTCTATAAAACTTGGTTTATAAAAAGTAGCAGGGCTACATGGACCCATGGGCCATGGTGTTTGGACTGCTAAAATCTTAATTATTTACAAACTAAAACCCCTAAATGTTAAAAAGTATCCATATTGTATCCTTATTTGACCTTTGCCAGAATTGGCAGTTTTAAAAAAATATATTTTTTATTGACTTCAGAGAGGAAGGAGAGAGAGAGAGAGAGAGAGAGAGAGAGAGAGAGAGAGAGAACGAACATACTGGGGATTGAACTCGAAACCCAGGCATGTTCCTGGCTGAGAACCGAACTGTGACCTCCTGGTTCATGGGTTGGCACTCAACCCCTGAGTCATGGGCTGGGCTAGAAGTGGAGGCTTAATGCTATTCTGCTGCAGCCATGGACCAGGTGTTGGGCCTGAGGCCTGTGGATACTGCCCTGCTCACAGGGTGTGCTTGGAGGGCGCATCTCTGCAGACTCCACAGTGTGTGGACGCCTCCACCTTCCCAGTGCCCTGCCCTGTGATTCCTACGCAGCCTGTCCCTGTGGGGCGAGTGACAGTGTCTACACTGCAGTCCTCTTGTGATGGGGAGAGTCTGACAGCGGGTCCTTAGGGCTGGGGCCCTTTCTCTGGGTGTCACGCAGAGCACTTGTGGCCCTTCCCTTGTACATGTAATCGTCACCTGTGCTGTGATGGGATTAAGGGGCACAGCTGGCTTCACCGTGTATTTACTTGGACCCACTCCCTTGTCACCAGAATGAGTCTTCACCACCCACTCTCCTTGGTGGGATGTGAGACCCTCAGTGGCCTTAGCAGAGCCCTGGTCTCGAGGAGTCGCCCGCAGACTCTGCTCCACGTGACTCGGTGACTCGTTTCCACTGAGGGGCTGCTTCCTGCTGCGTCCCTGGTGCAGAGCTGCTGACCGACCACCAGGCACTGTGCACCTCCGCCTACCTGCAATGGCTTTTAGCCAACAGAGTACATAGAATCTAAGGCTTAATGATGCCAATCCACTCACAGTTATTTGTGGTGTTTTCCCAGAGAGACACAGAGTTCCTGAAGGCAGCGTTTCTCCTAGTTTACCACGACTGCGTGGTGCCCCTTCTCCACTCCACACTCCTGCCCCCGTTCAGGTGGGCAGAAGAAGAGACCGAGGCTGCACGGTGGAAAGTCATCGCGGACTTCCTGAAGCAAAACCGAGAAAACCAGGGCGCCCTCCCAGCTCTACTGTCGCCAGAGGGTGTCCATGAACCTTTCGACATTTCAGAGCAGACCTACGACTTCCTGGGTGAGATGAGACAGAAAGCCGCCTGACTGGTGGCCCACGGCCCTCTGGGCCCACCGTGCTGCCCGATAAAGTGCAGCCAGAAGTAACTGTCCCGTCGAACTTAGCTTTACTCGTCCTCGCGTGGACCACATTCTATAAGAAATATCCACATGGTCATGTGAATCTTTTAATAGATAAGTTTTTATAAAGAATACTGTTATATCTAAGTTTAAATTTCTTCAAAAACCAACTAACAAATGTAAGTTGACTATACTTATAGTTTTGTATAAAAGCAATATTTTTATCAAAAGCTGAGTTATGATTATTCAAGAAAGTGACTACACAACTCAGGGGATGGCAGGAGATATGTCCAGGTCATATGTGTTGTATGAGTCATGTGTAGAATATAGAAATGTATGAGTATTGCTAATAGAATTGATGTGAAATGAAGGGGAAGTCAGCACAACCTATTTGAGAAAGTTGTGTTGTTAACCACTTCACTCAGTCTAATACTTGAATGTGATTTATCCTAATTAAATGTTAGAAAAGCTAGTTGTGCCTTTCAATGTCCATTTAATAGGTGCTCCTGCAAAAAACAAAGTTCAGGTATTGGGGAGTGAGCCAGCCCAGCTGTCAGGGCAAGGGATTCTGAACTGTAAACGAGGGGCCCACTCCCCACAACCTCCCGGCCATGTCCTGTCCAAGGGGTCTGGGTGCTGGGACGAAGGGGACGCATGTACCAAAGAGCAGGTGCAGCCTCTGACCTCATGGTTTCGTGGTCTCAGGGGTGAGGCAGGCAGAGCTCACAGGAGCCGCTGAGGTATGGAACACACCACGTACAGACACACATCTCCAGGCAAAGCCTTGCTTGCTGGTGTGAGGAATGGGAATGGGTCTGACAGCCAGCGCACAGAAAACCCCTGCTTATGTGTGTTTTCCATCTTTCCTGCCCGGCCCCAGCAGCTAGTGATAGTAGTAATAGCAACGGCAGTGGCAGCCAGACAGGGACCAGAACGCTGAGGGAGGGGGACTCTTCTCTCAGATGAATTTTAAGGAAAAGACAAAATTCTTATCAATATAAAATTCAACTGATTGAACAAGCTTTGTTCTCAATAAATTTTTAATATAGGAACTTTTAATAAGTTAAGGAGGGAGACTTACTTCAGAGTCAAATAGTGCAAAGAAATAGCACATTACAAGAGATTTTAAACATCGTGAGAAATGTTTGCTTTCATTTTCCAGACAAATTCTGCAATCTGACAAATTTGAAATGGCAGCCATATCTCCCAGAGAGCCACCTAATCTACTTATACTTTCTAGAGTCACTCTATTTCGGACAGAATCTCTCATAGAATGAATGTAAGTCCCAGCTGTGGAAAGTACAATCCTCATTGTAGTGAGAATCGTGAAGCTTTGAAGAATCCCTTTATTCTAGAACTGGGACAGCAGAGCAACATATAAACAAATCACAGATACAACACATATGAAGTATTTCTTGAGAAGTGAAGGAGAAACTTTAATCCTTTTTGCATTCTCTGATGTCTCTCACAGCCCGCTTTCCTCAGGCTTCCTAACCTGGTTCGCCTGGGGATCCACCTCTTCCCCAGCACCTGCCCTGCACAGCAAAAATCCAACCAGTGACAAACGCCGTCTTCCCACCTCTTCAGGCCTCTCTGTCACTCCCCTCCTTTCCAATGTACTGCCCCAGGTCAGTCTTCCTTTGCACCTCTTAAACTAACACAAACAGCACGGTTGGAATCTAACTGGTTTCTCTATCTTAATTCCCAAGATAAAATTATCCCAACACTCAACTCCATCCTCAAAAATAACCATCACCTTTACATCCTTTCTTCTATTAAGGGCTTGTCAATAGAGTGCAAATCCCTGCACCATCATTATTAGCTACAGGCCTCACAACAAGTAACCTCCTTGCATCTCTGTGTACCCGTTTGTAAAACAGGGATCAGTATCTTCCCAATAAAGCTGGCCTTAGAAATTAAGTAAGTTGGTACATACAAAACACACAGAACAGTGTGCCTAGTACACACACACACAAAAAAAACAACCACTGAAAAACAGGTTACCATGACAATCCCAAGAGACTCCTTGTACTTGCATAAACACTCATTCATTCTGCCCTCAGACATGTTGAGTCTTAACCTGTGCACTAGGAGATGGAGATGCAAACATGCACACACATGTTCTGCACTCTCCTGCCTCCATGCTCATGCCCCTGTTAACCATCTGTACCCAAATGCTCCTTCCCACTTGCAGACATCCCACATCCTCACAGCCAACCCTAGTCAGACAGGCCTCTCCAAGATGAGAGTTGTTTCTCACACATCAATCCCTCAGGATGCAACTTCCTCTTACCAGTGATTCTTCCATGGGGCAGTTTGTTTGTCATCCATAACTCGAACATTCTAATGTCTTACACAGATGCCACATCTGTTTCATGCAAGTAAATGGTGAGATCCCTAGATGGAAAAGAATGCCTCATTTTCATCTCTGTAGCACCTTCCATAGTACCTTTCACATCACACAGGAGGTCAGTGCACGTTGACTGAGTCACCAGTGCTTGGAAACATTCATATTCTACACTATTAGCTAGACTGCCAATTCTCTTATTTTTATTTATTTATTTATAAATTTATCTGTATTGTTGAAAGTATTACAGATGTCCCCCATATTTTTTCCCATTGACCCCGCTTCACCCCCAACCCAACTACCCCAGGCCTTCACCACATTATTTGGGTCCATGGGCTATGAATATATGCATAAAGTTCTTTGGTTAATCTCTACCCATTCACCCACCCTCACCTTCCCTCTGAAATTCATGTCTGTTCCATGTTTCTATGTCTCTGGATCTATTTTGTTCATTAGATTCCACATATGAATGAGATCACGTGATTCTTGTCTTTCTCTGACTGGATTATTTCGCTTGGTGTGATACTGTCTAGGTGCCTCCATTCTGTCCAAAAGGGTAAGAGATGCTTCTTTTTTACAGCTGAATAGTATTCCATGGCGTAAATGTACCACAGCTTTTTTATCCACTCATCTACTGATGGGCACCTGGGCTGTTTCCAAATCTTAGCTATTATAAATTGTGCTGCTATGAACACAGAGGTGCATATATTTTGATTGGTGTTTCCGTTTTCTTAGGACATATTCCTAAGATATTCCTTAGGATATATAGAAGTGGCTCAAATGGGAGTTCCATTTTTAAAATTTTGAGGCAACTCCATAATGTTTTCCACAGTGGCTGCACCAGTCTGCATTCCCACCAGCTGTGCACTAGGGCTCCCTTTTCTCCATATCTTTGCCAACACTTGTCATTTGTTGATTTGTTAATGGTAGCCATTCTGTCAGGTGTGAGGTGATACCTCCTTGTCATTTTAATTTGCATCTCTCTGATGATCAGTGACTTTGAGAATTTTTTCATATGTCTCTTGGCCATCTGTATGTCCACTTTGGAGAAGTACCTATTTAGGTTCTTTGCCCATTTTTTAATTGGATTGTTTGTCTTCCTTGGATTGTTAAGTTATATGAGTTCCTTATATATTTTTGATCTGAACCCTTTATCTGATGTATCATTGCCAAATATGTGCTCCCATACAGAGGGCTCCCTTTTCATTTTGTTGATGGTGTCTTTTGCTGTACAGAAGCTTTTTATTTTGATGTAGTCCCATTTGTTTATTTTCTCCTTAGTTTCCTTTGCCCTAGGAGATATATCTATAAACATATTGCTACGATGGATGTCTGAGATTTTTCTGCCCATGGTTTCTTCTAGGATTTTTATGGTCTCACCAATTACATTTAAGTCTTTTATCATTTCGAGTTTATTCTTGTGTATGGTGACAGTTCACGGTCTAGCTTCATTTTTTGGCATGTATCCATCCAATTTTCCCAACACCATTGATTGAAGAGATTGTCTTGACTTTATTGTATGCTCTTGGCTCTTTTTCAAATATTTATTGAGCATAAGACTTGGGTCAATTTCTGGAGTCTCTGTTCTATTCCATTGATCTATTTGTCTGGTCTAGTGCCAGTACCAGGCTGTTTTGATTACGGTGTCTTTGTACTATAACTTGATATTTGATATTGTGATTCCTCCAACTTTGTTCTTCTTTCTCAAGATTGCTGCATCTATTCGGAGTCTTTTTATTCCATATAAATTTTTGGAGTGTTTGTTCTAGATCTGTGAAATATGCTATTGGTATTTCAATAGGGATTGCATTGATGTGTAAATTGCCTTGGGTAGTATGGACATAACAATGATGTTGATTCTATCAATCTATAAACACAGCACATTATTCCACTTGTTTGTGTCTTCTTCTATCACATTTTTCAATGTCCTGTAGTTTTCAAAGTACATGTTTTTCCTTCTTGGTTAAGTTTAACCTAAATATTTTAATTTTTTGGCTGCAATGGTAAATGGCTTTGCTTGTTTAGTTTCTCTTTCTAAGAATTAATTATTGGTGTATAAAAAAAGCCATACATTTTTGGGTATTGATTTTGTATCCTGCCATATTGCCAAATTCATTTATTAAATCTAATAGTTGTTTGGTGGCATCTTTAGGGTTTTCTTTGTATAATATCATGTCATCTGCAAGTAATTAGAGTTTTACTTCCTCTTTTCCAATTTGGATGCCTTTTATTTCTTCTTCTTGTCTGATCACTATGGCTAGGACTTCCAGTACTATCCTATCTAATAAAAGAGTAATATGCAAATTGGCCATCACAAGGTGGCTGCCCCATGTGGTCAAAGATGGCTTCCTCCATGTGGTCAAAGATGGCTACCACAAGATGGCCAGCAAGGGAGGGCAGTTGGGAGGGCCCCAGGCCTGCAGGGGAGGGCAATTCAGGGGTACCCAGGCCTACAGGGGAGGACAGTTGGGGGGGACCCAGACCTGCAGGAGAGAGCAGTTGGGAGGGACCCAGGTCTGCAGGGGAAGGCAGTTGGGAGGGACCCAGGCCTGCAGGGGAGGGCAGTTGAGGGGACCAGGCCTGCAGGGGAGGACAGTTGGGAGGGACCCAGACCTGCAGAGGAGGATAATTGGGGGGGGACCCAGGCCTGCAGGGGAGGACAGTTGGAGGGGACCAGGCCGGCAGAGGAGGGCAGTTGGGGGTTACCCAGGCC
>PVJC01025998.1:0-24335 GCA_004026665.1 Murina feae | reverse complement strand
AGGAAGAGACATATGTAATACTTTTAACAATAAGGAATTTAAATTTAAAAAACAAACAACAAAAAAAGAAACATCAATGTGAGAGAGACACATCTATCAGTTGCCTGAATGTCCCCAACCAGGGCCAGGGATTGAACCTGAGACACTTCTGTATGCAGGCCCATGCTCTAACCATTTAACAACACCAGCCAAAGCATCTTGGGCTTTTTTAACTCAATAAACACAAAACTTAACTCTTGATGTCTATGCCCAAGATGCTAATTTCACATTTTAGCAAACTTCACTACCCTCCCCAAATGCCCAAACCAAAAACCAAGGAGGCATCCTTGAATGTCTTCCTTTGACTCATTACTGGTATCCAACCCATCAAATCCTACCTCCAGAAACATTACTTCCAAAACATAGCTTGAAATGTGGCACTATGGTGTTCTATTTCCAGAACTTATCATCTCTGTCCTGTCCCAGAAAACCACCTCCTGCCTTTTGTTTTTCTTTTTTTTTTTTTTATTGTGTAAAATATTACAAAGAACAGTACATATGTCTCCTTTACCCCACCCCGACTTTCCTCCAGCCTCCCCTACCCCCCAGTGCTTTGTGTCCATTGGTTATGCTTATATGCATGCATAAAAGTCCTTTAGTTGATCTCTTGCCCCCCCTCCCAAGCCCCAACCCTCCTTGGCCTTCCTGCTACAGTTTGACAATCTGTTTGATGCTGCTTTGCTTCTGTATCTATTTTTGTTCAATGGTTTATAATGGTCTTTATTGTCCATAAATGAGTGATGTCCTGTGGTGTTTTTCTTTCATTGATTGGCTTATTTCACTTAGCATAATGCTCTCCAGTTCCATCCATGCTGTTGCGAATGGTAAAAATTCCTTTTTTTACAACAGCATAGTATTCCATTGTGTAGATGTACCACAGCTTTCTAATCCATTCATCTGTTGATGGGCACTTAGGCTTTCCAAATCTTAGCTATGGTGAATTGTGCTGCTATAAACATAGAGGTGCATATATCCTTTCTGATTGGTGTTTCTGGTTTCTTGGTATATATTCCTAGAAGTGGAATCACTGGGTCAAATGGCAGTTCCATTTTTCATTTTTTGAGGAAACACCATACTGTCTTCCATAGTGACTGCATTCCTACCAGCAGTGCACGAGTGTTCCTTTTTCTCCGCATCCTCTCCAGCACTTGTCGTTTGTTGATTTGTTGATGATAGCCATTCTTACAGGTGTGAGATGGTAACTCGTTGTTTTGATTTGCATCTCTCGGATGATTAGTGACTTTGAGCATGTTTTCATATGTCTCTTGGCTTTCTCAATGTCCCCCTTTGAAAAGGGTCTACTTAGGTCATTTGCCCATTTTTTGATTGGATTGTTTATTTTCCTTTTCTTAAGTTGTATGAATTCCTTATAAATGTTGGATATTAAACCTTTATTGGTGATAACATTGGCAAATATGTTCTCCCATGCAGTGGGCTTTCTTATTTTGTTGATGGTTTCTTTTGTGAAGAAGCTTTTTATTTTGATATAGTCCCATTTGTTTATTTTCTCTTTAGTTTCCAATGCCCTAGGAGCTGTATCGGTGAAGAAATTGCTTTCACATATGTCTGAGATTTTGTTGCCTTTGTATTTCTCTAGTATTTGTATAATTTCTTGTCTTACATATAAATCCTTTACCCATTTTGAGTTTATTTTTGTGTATGGTGTAAGTTGGTGGTCTAGTTTCATTTTTTTTTTTTTTTTGCATGTATCTGTCCAATTTTACCAACACCATTTATTGAAGAGACTGTCTTGACTCCATTGTATGTTCTTGCCTCCTTTGTCAAATATTAATTGAGCGTTTTGGTTTGGATCAATTTCTGGGTTCTCTATTCTATTTCATTGATCTATGTGTCTATTCTTGTGCCAGTACCATGCCGTTTTGAGAATAGTGGCTTTGTAATAGTGGCTTAACATCTGGTATTAAGATACCACCTACTTTGTTCTTTCTCAGGATCGCTGCAGCTACTTGGGGTCTTTCTTTATTCCAGATTGATTTTTGAAGAGTTCGTTCTAGGTCTGTGAAATATGTCCTTGGTATTTTAATGGGGAATGCATTGAATTTATGGATTGCTTTGGGTAGTATGGATATTTTAATGATATTGATTCTATCAATCCATGAACATGATACATTCTTCCATCTGTTTATGTCTTCCTCTATCTCTTTTTTCAATGTCCTGTCATTTTCTGAGTAGAGGTCTTTTACCTTTTTAGTCAAGTTTATTCCTAGGTATCTTAATTTTTGTGGTGTGATGGTAAATGGGATTGCTTTTTTAGTCTTTCTGTAAATTCACTATTGGTGTATAGAAAAGCCATAGATTTCTTGGCATTAATTTTGTATCCTGCTACTTTGCCAAATTCATTAAGTCTAATAATTTTTTGATGGAGTCTTTAGAGTTTTTTACATACAATATCATGTCACCTGCGAATAAGGACAGTTTTACTTCTTCTTTTCCAATTTGGATGCCTTTTATTTCTTCTTCTTGTCTAATCGCAATGGCTAATACTTCCAGTACTATGTTGAACAGGAGTGGTGAGAGTGGACATCCCTGTCTTGTTCCTGTTCTAAGGGAAAATGGTTTTAGTTTTTGCCCATTGAGTATGAAGTTGGCTGTGGGTTTGTCATCTATAGCTTTTATTATATTGAGGAATGATCCTCCTATTTCAACCTTGCAGAGAGTTTTCATCAAAAATGGGTGTTGGATTTTGTCAAATGCTTTTTCTGCATCAATTGATATGACTGTAGTTTTTATCTCTCAATTTGTTTATGTGATGTACCATGTTTATTGATTTGCAGATATTGTACCATCCTTGCATCCCTGGGATAAATCCTACTTGGTCATGGTGTATGATCTTTCTGATGTACTGTTGTATCCGGTTTGCTAAGATTTTGTTGAGGATTTTGGCATCTATGTTCATGAGGGATATTGGCCTGTAATTCTCTTTCATTGTGTTGTCTTTTTTTATATATATATTTTTTTTATTGATTTTTTTATAGAGAGGAAGGGAGAGGAATAGAGAGTTAGAAACATCAATCAGCTGCCTCCTGCACACCCCCTAGTGGGGATGTGCGCACAGCCAACGTACATGCCCTTGACCAGAATTGAACGTGGGACCCTTCAGTCCGCAGGCTGACACTCTATCCACTGAGCCAAACCAGTTAGGGCCATTGTGTTGTCTTTATCTGTTTTTTGTATTAGGGTAATGTTGGCTTCATAGAATGAGCTTGGAAGTGTTCCTTCCTCTTGAATTTTTTGGAATAGTCTGAGGAGGATAGGTTTTAGTTCTTCCTTGAATATTTGGTAAAACTCCCTGTGAAGCCGTCTGGCCCCGGGCTTTTGTTTGCTGGAAGCTTTTTGATGACTGCTTCAATTTCTTTCATAGTTATTGGCCTACTGAGATTTTTAGATTCTTCCTGATTAAGTTTTGGAAGGTTGTATTTTTCTAAGAATATGTCCATTTCCTCCAAGTTGTCCAGTTTGTTGGAACAGAGTTGTTCATAGTATTTTTTAACAATCCTTTGTATTTCTGTGGTGTCTGTTGTTATTTCCCTTCTTTCATTTCCGGTTTTGTTTATTTGGGTCCTCTCTCTTTGCTTCTTGGTGAGCTTGGCTAGAGGTTCATCAATCTTGTTTATCCTTTCAAAGAACCAGCTCTTGGTTTCATTGATCTTTTGTATTGTGTTTTTGGTCTCTGTTGTTTATCTCTGCTCTAATCTTAATTATTTCCTTCCTTTGCTTACATTGGGCTTTTCTTGTTGCTCTTTTTCTAAATCTTTGAGTTGTAGGGTTAGGTAATTTATTATCATTGTTTCTTGTTTTTTTGCAGTAGGCTTGTAGAGCTATGAACTTCCCTCTCAAGACTGCTTTCGCTATGTCCCATAGGTTTTGGATTGTTGTGTTTCCATTGTCATTTGTTGCCATGATGTTTTTTATTTCTTCTTTGATCTCTGTGGTAATCCAGTCATTGTTTAATAGCATGCTAGTCTCCATGTGTTTGATTTTTTTGGATTGTTTTTATTGTAGTTGATTTCCAGTTGTATGCCATTGTGATCTGAGAAGATGCTTGATATGATTTCTATCTTCTTGAATTTGAAGAGACTTTGCCTGTGCCCCAAAATATGGTCTATCTTTGAGAATGACCCATGTGCACTTGAGGAGAATGTATATTTTGTGGCTTTGGGGCGAAGTGTTCTGAAGATTTCAATTAAGTCCATCTGATCTAGTGAGTCATTTAGGATTGATGTTTCTTTGCTGATTTTTTGTTTAGAGGATTTGTCCAGCGGTGATAATGGGGTACTAAAGTCCCCTACAAGAATTGTATTGCTGTTAATCTCTCCGTTGATATCCTCCAGAAGGATTTTTATGTATTTGGGTGCTCCTATATTGAGTGTGTATATGTTTACAGAGCTATTTCTTCTTGTTGGATTGCTCCCTTTAATATCATGAAGTGGCCTTCTTTATCTCTTTTCATGTCCTTCACTTTGAGATCTAATTTGTCAGATATTAGTATTGCTACCCCAGCTTTTTTTTCATAACTTTGTATATTTCATTCCATTCCCTTCTTGCCTGGAGTGTTTCTGTTGAGAAGTCTGTCGCTTGTCTGATGGGGGATCCTTCGTAGGTAATTTTCTGTCTCTCTCTGGCCACTTTTAAGATTCTTACTTTGTCATCGGTGTTTGCCAACTTAATTATAATGTGCCTTGGTGTTGGTCTTTTGAGGTTCATTTTGTTTGGGACTCTGTGAGCTTCTTGGATTTGTGTGAGTTTTTACTTCCCCTATATCAGGGAAGTTTTCTGTCATTATTTCTTCAAACAAGCTTTCTATTCCTTGCTCAGTTTCCTCTCCTTCTGGCACCACTATTATACTGATATTGTTTCTTTTCGTGTTGTCCCAAAGTTCTCTTAGGCTCTCCTCCTGCTTTTTAATTTTTTTTCTAGAAGCTGCTCTGATTGGGTATTTTTTCTTACCTTGTCTTCTAGCTCACCGATGTGATCCTCTGCTTCTTCTAGTCTACTGTTGGTGCTTTCTATTGAGTTCTTTATAGCAGTGATGTCATTTTTCATTTCTTCTTGGTTCTTACACATATTGTCGAATTTGTCTTCCATTCTTTTCATCCACCTTATGACCATTTCTCTGAATACCTTCTCTGACAGGTTGCTTGCCTCCATTTCATTTACTTTTTTTCTGGTGATGCTTGTTTTTCTTTCATATGCCAGATGTTTCTTTGTCTCCCCATGATCTCTCTTCTCTGGGTATCTGGTTATGTAGTTCTCTCCTTTCTGTGAGGAGACGCAGGGCTTGTCGGACTCCATGTATTTGTGATGCTTGGGGCTCCAGTGTTCCTGGGTTCATAGCTGGTCCCTGGCTGCCGTGTTTGCAGGGTCCCTGGATGTATATGCTCCCAATAACAGCCTCTCTCAAAGGATCCTCTCAACACAGCCTCTCTGTGTGTTGTAGGCAGAAGGAATGGCACCAGGTGTCTGAACCCGTGGGGTCAGACCAACCCTGGGTTCAGCAACCTCGAATCTTAGGTTCTCCTAATTGTTACTTTTAATCTCTTAACTGGCCTCAGGCATGGTGTTTTCCAATAGGGTATGTCGACTGTCTCCCCCACAGGCAGGGCGGATGTCTATCCCCCTAGGCAAGGCAAATGTCCATGTGGGAAAAATGTTCTCTGGTTATGGGAGGGAATGACTCAGCCCAGGAAACTTGGGGTGTATGCCTTCTGAGCTGTATCTCCCAAGTCCCCAGTCCTGGGTCTGCTCTCACAGCTCCAGTCCACTTCACTCTCCCTCTGCCAGAGCACAAGGTGGATGGCTCTACAGGGAATTTTCATGCTTGCCTAACCTTTCAGCTGACACTCCCTGGCAGACAGCACCCCCGCTGCCTTTCACAGCTTGAGGTTATGTGGGTACCCTCCTCAGTTTGGTGCTCTCTGCTGGGGAGCCCAGCTCTGGGATTAGATCCCGGAGTTCTCAGTGGCACTCCCCTCCCCCGGCTGAGATGTCTCTATGGGACTTCAGCTGATGTCTGTGGGTGCCCAGCCAGCCCTTTCGTGCCTCTGCCCCTCCTACCAGTCTCTATGCTGGCTCCACCTTCGGTCCTTGGGTATCAGGGTTCTCTCCCTGATACCCAAGTTTTCCATTGATTATTCGGGAAGCCTTTTCATATTTTAGTTGTATTTCCAGCTTGTTCCTGGGAGCATGACCACACAGCATCCTCCTACTCTGCCACCATTTTTAATCTCCCTAATTGCCTTCTTTAGCTCTGGCTACTATAATGAAATACCCTAGATTGGGTTGCTTAAACAACAGAAATATATTTCTTGCAGTTATGGAGGTTGGGAAGTCCAAGGTGAGTCCCTGGTGAGGATCTTCACATGGTGGAAAAAAGAGATACTTTCTCTTCTTTTAAGGGTTCTAATCCCATTCATGAAGACTCCATGACCTAATGACATCCCAATGGCCCCATCTCCAAATATCATTACATCAGGGATTAGGGTTACAACATATTAACAGGAAGGGGGTTGGGGCACAAATATTCAGTCCATAGTACTGCTTCCTCACTTGTATCTTTTCATCACTCCAAATCATGCATGAAAAAGCTGCTATAACAAGAGTCCTAGAAAGCAACACAGGTCATATTACTCTACTCATAATCCTTCAAAGCCTTTGACTGTACCTGAAAAGAAGCCCATTTCTCACCACTTCCACAAGGCCCTGCTTCATCTCATCGGTACTTACCTCAATAGTTCCATTTTGCACCACTGTCCCCTGGGCTCTCCCCTCAAGTCTTTTCTCAGTACTGAACCAAGTTCCCTGCTATCTCAGGACCTTCATCCTTGAATACTCCTTTCTGGATCCCTTAGACCTTGGTTAAATGTTACCTCCTCTTAGGTCCTGCTAGGTCTCTATTATTATTTTTCCTAGCACCTGAACATTTCACTTACTTTAACTAGGATTGGTTTAAGTAGGCGTGTGCTTGCTACTTTTTGTCCATCTCCTCCACTAGACAGGCTCATCTCCATATCCTAAGCACCTAGCACAGTTTTGTGTCCAGGAGAAAATTTTAATGTATATACAATGAGTGAATAAAACAAACCTACACATGCACACAACACCTGAAATCAGGGGCATCAAAAGATCTGGATGTACAGTTTCTGGGGAGCAACCTAGGGAGATGGAGGGAGCAAACACTCTAATGGAGCCTGTGTTGCCATTTACACCCTGTGTGACTTTGGGAAAGATACTTAACCACTGACATTCAGCTTCCTCCTCTATAAAACAGAGATAATATGTAATGTATAGAGCTATTGTGAGAATTCAGTGAGGTGATTACTATCAAATGTCCAATATTCAGGAAGCATCTATTCTGTGCTGGTTACTTTCCATTTTTTCCTAGTTAGGGAGACTGACTCTAGTACAACAGGTACTAGGCACTGATAATTACATGAATTATCTCACTGAGTCCCCACAGCAACAACTGAGCATTACAGATCAGGAAAACAAAGCTTATAAAGACTAATAAACTTGGTCAATGTCACAATGCTAAGTTGGAAAGTGGGACTCAGATTTCGGCATGTCCAGCTCAAGAACTCCAGCTCTTGCCCTGTCCGGTTTGACTCAGTGGATAGAGTGTCAGCCTGTGGACTGAAGGGTCCCAGGTTTGAGTCTGGTCAAGGGCATGTACCTTGGCTGAGGGCACATCTCCCCAGTGGGGGTGTGCAGAAGGCAGCTGATCGATATTTCTCTCTCATCGATATTTCTAACTCTCTATCTCTCTCCCTTCCTCTCTGTAAAAAATCAATAAAATATATTTTTTAAGAAGAACCCCAGCTCTAAGCTTCTTTGCAATATTGCCTCTAGAGTGCTGCAATCTTCCACAACGATAGCAAAAATGGGGTGGAAAACTAAGAATCAAGTTCCCACGTGGCAAGTAAATAGGGAAGAAACTTGAAAGTGGGTAAATTACAATGAAAGAGAAGGCTGGCAGTCTGCTCAAATGAGATGTAAAAGCAGCAGCATATCTGGGGAAAGCCAGGATTGAGGTAGAGTTAAGAGGGAACCAAATGGTAGGTGAAGAAACTTAAGTATGTGTAAAAAAATGCAAGACAACAAAGCAAAGTGCCTGGGAGCATGGCCTCTTAGAGCCACACTGAACCAAACTACTTAAAAATGGAGGTTGGTTCCACCTCTTACCAGTGGTATCACTGGAAAAGTTTAAAAGTAAAAAAGTAGAAGTTTAATCTCTTTGTGTCTTGGTTACACCATTCATAAAATGTGGATCATAACAGGATCTCTATCATAGCACTGTTACTTGAGGATTATATACTTTGATACATGCAAGACACTCAGAATAGTGTCTGGGACATGGCAAGCACTCATAAAATACCTGCCACCATCACTATTATCATTCTGTGGAGTACCATGGAAAAGTTTGTGTGACCAATAATAAACTGAGTCAGAACAGAGTAGGGAAGGAAGAAGGACACACATTTGGAGTTAAGACTGAACAAAATGAGGAAAGGTGTCATGGAGAGAATTATCTAGTCTCAAGGGTTCCCAACTCTGACATAGTAGTTTTGGCAACAGATTAGTACAAAAACTAGACTGCTTCATAGCACTATATTCCACCAACACTTCCAGTGCTATAGATGAAATGTTTGTGGTCCCCATTCACCTACCCAAATTTCAGGTTGAAACTTAATCCCTAACGTGATGGTGATAGGAGGGGGACTTTTGGGAGTTGAAAGATCATGAGAGCAGAACCCTCATGAATGGGATTTAGTGCCCTTATAAAAGTGACTTCAGAGTCTCTCTCTCTCTCTCTCTCTCTAACATCTAGCTTCCCTGGCTGCTCCCCAATAAATACCAGTAGTGTCTCCCCACCTGGGACAACCAAATTTCCAAATTGCTCCCTAAAAGGTTGTGCTGCCATCATTAAGAACCACTACTCAGCTATGCTAGAAAACAAAATGTTTGGGTTTTCTTTTAATTTTAAATCTTTATTGTTAAAGTATTACAGATGTCCCCTTTTATACTCTGTGAGGACACACTGAGAAGACTACAGTCTATGATTCCCCCAGGAAGGGAGCTCTCACAAACAATTCTGACACCAATTTCAATATATGTGTATGTGCAGGTGTATGTGTGTGTGTGTTTAACATATCACCAAGCAATTCTGTGACACCAGCTAGGTGTCATATAATTCAACCCTTCAACCCAATTCTAACACAATCCACTTGGAAGTAACATTGAGACATTCTAGCAAGCCAGGACAAGCGAAATAGGGAAACTGAGACAGTTAGTTAACACACTGCACATCAGTAGTTTTATTGCTAGGTTTACCCAGTGGCCAGATAAGTTTCTATTGAATGAGTACAAAAGATGTTTTACAAAGTATCATACTTTAAAAAGATATTAGCTTGTAAGAACATGTAATAAATAACTTCAAAATGCAATGGGTGCCGTATTTTCTGGGGTATAAGACGACTTTTTAACCCAGGAAAATCTTCTCAGAAGTCGGGGGTTGTCTTATATGCCAGGTGTCGTCTTATAGAGGGGGTGCTGAAACTTCCGAGCCAGACTGGAAAATCTGCGGCTGCCGCATACAGTGGAGGGAACTCAAAAACAGCTGTACTCTATTCATTTCAATGGAGCCGGACGGAGACCGCAAGTATCTCTGGTTGGCTCCTTTTTGTGCCACATACAGTTTCTGTCCGGACTTTTTAACCCAGGAAAATCTTCTCAAAAGTTGGGGGTCATCTTATACACCCAGTCGTCTTATACGCCGGAAAATACGGTATTTAATTTTAAGGTGTGCCTTTAACATTTACGTAAAACACCGTGTAATATGAAAATACGAGAATGCTCATGATCCAACACAATGTGTTAACCAGCCAAGCAATTTATTGCCATCTATTAAACTGCAAAATCCTATCCTATATAATAAAAGGCTAATATGCAAATCAACAGAATGTCAGAACAACAGGTCATTGTGATGTGCACTGACCACCAGGGGGCAGACAATCAACACAGGAGCTGCCCCCTGGTGATCAGTGCACTCCCACAGGGGGAACGCCTCCCAGCCAGAAACCCTGAGCTGGGCTCACAAGTGGCGAGTGCAGAGGCAGTGGCAGGAGCCTCTCCTGCCTCCACAGCAGTGCTAAGGATATCCGACTGAAGGATTAGTCGGACATCTCCAGAGGGCTCCCAGACTGTGAGAGGGTGAATGCTGGGCTGAGGGACCACTCCTGCAGTGTAAGAATTTTGTGCACAGGGCCTCTAGTATTCTATAACCAAGGACACTTAAAAGTGAATGGTTTATACTCCTTACCACCCAGAATAGCTTATAAATAGCTTATAAATAGCTTATAGCAGAAATCCAATTAATGCCATTTACCAACCACACCCAAGAACAGATGAAGGGAATAAATATCATGTTGGCACATCAGCATAAAACTGATGAGTATTCTAGTCATATCCTTTCCTTAAGACCTTCTCTAAACTCCCAGCCTTCAAAAACCCTCGAAACAAAAGTCCCAACATGCTCTCTCCCTCCAAGGAGCACATTGGTCTCTTTCCTTTCCCCTCTTCTTCCCCCACAGGCATGCATCTCCTAAACTCTAAAGGACTTTCAACAAGGAAGCAATGGGCAGTGGCAGACAGTCCCAGGCTAACCCCCTGAACTGGTCCCTAAGGCCCCTTTTCTCTGACTTCTTAGTGAGCCTAAGCAGCCCAGCCTTGACTTGTTTCCCCCACCTAGTCTCTCTCCTGTTGCTTCTTCTATCCTGAGCCCTTCCTTGTTTCGCTGTCCCCAGTTTTAATAAAAATTCTCTAAAAATCACCTGGACTCACCTGGCATATGTGGCTCAATGGTTTTCAATCCATCAACGAGGAGGTCATGGTTTGATTCCCGGTCAGGGTACATACCTGAGTTTGGGGTTCCATCCCCATTAGGGAACATGCAGGAGGCAGCCAGTAGATTGATTCTCTCCCATCACTGATGTTTCTATCTCTCTCCTTCTCCCTTCCACTCTCTGAAATCAATAAAAACATATTTTTTTAAAAATCACCTGGACTCATATTGTAAAATCTTTCCTGAAATCAAGAACCAACAGACTGAAAAATGGTGGCAGAGTAGGAGGATGCTTCAAGGACATGCTCCCAGGAACAAGATGGAATTACAAATGAAATATGAAAAGGCTTCCTGAATAATCAATAGAAAACTCACAGGAGAGAACCATGATAACCAAGAACCAAATGTGGAGACTGCATAGAAACTGGTAAGAGGAGCGGAGGCATGAAAGGACTGGCCAGATAACCACAGACAGCAACTGAAGTCCCAGAGAGATATCTCAGCCACTGAGAACTCTAAGATCTAATCCCCAAGCTGGGCTTCCCAGCAGAGAGCACCAAACTGAGGAGAGTATCCACATAACATCTAGCTGTTAAAAGCAGTGGAGTGCTGTCTGCCAGGGAGTGGCAACTGAAAGTTTGGGCACCCTCTTAAAGAGCCAACCCGATTTCCCTGTGGAGCTACACAACTTGCATTATGGCAGTGGAAGAGTGAAGTGGACTAGAGCTGTGAGAGCAGAATCCAGGACTGGGGACTTGGGGGATAGAGCTCAGAAGGCAGACACCACAAGTTTCCTGGAATGAGTCATTCCCTCATACAATGGAGAACATCTTTCCAACACAGACATCTGCCTTGCCTGGGGGGAAGACAGTGGACACAGCCTATTGGAAAACACCTTGCCCTGAGGCCACTTAAGAAATTAAAAGTAACAATTAGCCTCCAGGCAGAAGCAACTGCCCCACCCTGTTGAAAAAACTCTCGCCACATCTGAGGATGATTGCCTGAGGTCTGTAGACAAGGGGGGTCTCTGGAGGCTTTGAGTCTTGGCCTGATCCAATTAGTCAGAAACAGCCTTTAACACTGTCCTGCACTAGAGACTGAAAGATATAGAGGTTCCACCTAATACACAGTCACAAACTCAAACAGATGACCAAAATGAGGAAACAAAGAAACACCCCCCAAATGGAAGAACTAGAGAATTCTCCAGAAGAAGAGACAAATGAAGCAGAGATAATAAATTTATCTGAAACAGAGTTCAGAGTAATGATGTTAAAAATGCTCAACAGTATGTAAAAAGACATAGTAATTATGAAAAAAGAACAGTCTGAGATAAAGAATGACATAACACAAATAAAGAACACACTGGAAGGAATACACAGCAGATTAGGGAAAGCTGGGGGTCGAATCACTGAATTAGAAGACAGAATTGAAAATATTACTCAATTAGAGAACCAAAGAGAAAAAAAAAACATTTAAAAAAAACAGGAGGACAGCTTAAGGGAGCTATGGGACAAGTGAAACATAACAATATTAGAATAGTAGGTGTGCCACAAGAGGCAGAAAAGGAGAAAGGAATAAAGGTGTTTGAAGAAATAATGGTAGAACTCGGGGCAGATGCAGTGAGCATAAAAGCCCCACTGAAACAACTCTTGCCCCATAAGGGTGTCTCCAGCACAGAAGTTCTCCCACTGTAGACACACCTGACTCTCATAACCAAGAGGCTTAGAGGTTAATTCCTCACAGTGATCGCCTAACTCAGAAAGGGAAGCAGCCAAAATGTGGAGACAAAGAAACAGGTCACAAATGACAGAAATGGAGGAAAGAAAACGACAGGATATAGAGTTCAAAACCACGGTTATTAGGTTTTTCAAGAAATTTCTAGAGACTGCCGATAAATTTAGTGAGATCCTTAATGAATCTAATGAGACCCTCAAGAATATGATAAAGGACCAACTAGAAATTAAGCATACACTGACTGAAATAAAGAACATTATACAGACATCCAACAGCAGACGAGAGGATCTCAAGAAGCAAGTCAAAGATATGAAGAAGCAAAACCCACCCAGCGGGAAAAGCAAAAAGAAAAAAGAAAAAAGGATCAAAAAGTATGAAGATAGTGTAAGGAGTCTCTGGGACAACTTCAAGCACACAAACATCAGAATTATAGGGGTGCCAGAAGAAGAGAAAGAGCAAGATATTAAAAACCTATTTGAAGAAATAATGACAGAAAACTTCACTCACCTGGTGAAAGAAATAGACTTCCATGTCCAGGAAGCGCAGAGAACTCCAAACAAAAGGAACCAAAGGAGGACCACACCAAGACATATCATAATTAAAATGCCAAGAGCAAAAGACAAGGAGAGAATCTTAAAAGCTGCAAGAGAAAAGCAGTTAGTTACCTACAAGGGGGTACCCATACAACTGTCAGCTGATTTCTCAACAGAAACTTTGCAGGCCAGAAGGGAGTGGCAAGAAATATTCAAAGTGATGAATAGCAAGAATCTACAGCCAAAATTACTTTACCCAGCAAAGCTATCGTTCAGAATTGAGGGTCGGATAAAGAGCTTCACAGACAAGAAAAAGCTAAAAGAGTTCATCACTACCTCACCAGTATTATATGAAATGCTGAAAGGTATCCTTTGAGAATGAGGAAGAAGAAAAAGGAAAGTAAAAATTTTGAACAACAAATATATATCAACGAGTGAATCTAAGAATCAAATGAATAAAAAATCTGATGAACAGAATAAACTGGTGAATAGAATAGAATCAGAGGCATAGAATGGAGTGGACGGACAATTTTGGGGCATTAAGGGTGTTGGGGGTCCGTGAAGAGACTGGACAATAATTGTACACCTATGGATGAGGACAGTGGGGGGCAAGGACAGAAGTTGGGGTGGGAAATGGGAGGAGGGGAGCTATGGGGGAAAAAAGAGGAACAACTGTAATAATCTGAACAATAAAGATAAATTTAAAAAAAATAAAATAAAATTTAAAAAAAGAAAAAGAAAAAAGAAATAATGGTAGAAAACTTCCCTAACCTGGTAAAGGAAAAAGTCACACAAGTTCAGAAGGCACAGAGGATCCCAAACAAAAGAACCCAAACGGACCCACACCCAGACACACCATAATTAAAATGCCAAAAATTAAAGGCCAAGAAAGAATTTTAAAGGCAGCAAGAGAAAAGAAAACTGTTACCTACAAAGGAGTTCCCATAAGGCTAACACCTGATTTCTCATCAGAAACTCTACAGGCCATAAGGGAATGGCATGAAGTACTTAAGGTAATGGAAAGCAAGGATCTGAGACCAAGATTACTCTATCCAACAAGGCTATCATTCAAAATAGACAGTCAAATAAAGAGCTTCCCAGATTTAAAAAAAAAAAAAAAGGCTAAAGGAGTTCATCACCACCAAGCCAGCGTTATAAGAAATGCTCAAGGGATTGCTATAAGGCAGCGGTTCTCAACCTGAGGGTCTTGACCCTTTTGGGGGTCCAATGACCCTTTCACAGGGGTCGCCTAAATACATCCTGCATATCAGATATTTACATTACAATTCATAACAGTAGCAAATTATAGTTATGAAGTAGCAACGAAAATAATTTTATGGTTAGGGTAACAAACGTGAGGAACTGTATTATGGTTGGGGTCACAGCATTAGGAAGGTTGAGAACCACTGCTGTAAGGGAATGCTGAAAAGAAACAGAGACAGAAACCTAGCCATACAGAATTAAAATGGCTATAAATAAGTAACTCTCAATAATAACCCTAAACGTAAATAGATTAAATGCTCCAATCAAAAGGTGTAGGGTAGCTGAATGGATGCAAAAACATGACCCAACTATATGCTATCTTCAAGAGACCGGCCTCAAAACAAAAGACACATACAGGATGAAAGTGAAGGGATGGAAAAAAATTTTTCCATGCAAATGGAAAAGAAAAAAAAGCTGGAGCAGCAATACTCATATCTAACAAAAAAGACTTTAAGAGCATCATGCTAAGCGAAATAAGCAACTCGGAGAAATGATCTCACTCATTTGTGGAATATAATGAATAACAAACTAATGAACAAAAATAGAGCCAGAGGAGGAAAAATATTTTAAAATATAATAGAAGTAATCCTGTTATTTGCAGATTTTTAATATTTCCTATAATTTTGTGCTATATACTACGTTAGTACAGTTTTGGTAATATTATTATACTTAAAATTCTTTTATTCTTGAAATAGAATATTTATTGCATGCATTATATGTAAGATAATTTTTCTTGAATAATTGGTGTCTATTGCATGTAACATTATCATATTTAAAGTTGTTTTTGTTGAAATATTGTTTATTGCATGTAACATTATTATATTTAAGGTCGTTTTTTCCTGAAATATTAAGGTTCACTGCATGTAACATTATTATATTTAAAATCATTTTTCTTGAAATTAAAAAAAAACTGAAAATAAAATAAACAGACTACCCCTGGCCCTAGGCAGACACTCAGGGCCAGGGCCACTTTCCACTAACAGCATCAGATTCCACACCCAAAGGGCTCAGTACTATAAGACTGCCCCCACTGGCCAATTCAGATGCGAGTGGCAAATCCAGGTTGTTTCCTATGCTTCTCCTGACTGACCCGCTCAAGATTGGAGGTTCAAACAACCCCCTTCTTTGGTTCAATTAATTTTTTAAAGCAGCTGACAGGACTCAGAAAAACAGTTTACTTACTAGATTGCCGGTTTATTATAAAAGGATATAACTCAGGAACAGTCAGATGAAAGAGATGCGTAGGGCAATGTATATAGGAAGAGGCAAGGAGCTTCCATTCTCCCTGAGCGCACCACTCTCCCCAAATCTCCACCTATTCACCAACCCAGAAGCTTTCTGAACCCTGTCATTTCGGGTTCCTAAGGAGGCTTCATTACATAGGCATAATTGATTAAATCATGGGCCTCTGACCATTCATTCTACCTCTAGTCCCTCTCCCTCCCCAGAGGTCAGATGGGTGAGAGTGAAAATTCCAACTCTCTAATCACAAGGCTGGTTCCTCTAGTGACCAGCTCCCATCCTTAAGAGACTTAGGGGCTTTGCAAAAGTAAACATTAACATAACAAGACAACTTTATTGCTCCCATCATAAGAAATTTCAAGGGTTTTAGGAGCTCAGTGCCAGGAATGAAACAAAGACTGAGTATGTATTCTTTATTATAAATCACAATATCACAGTACACCTATGATTTTAGCATGATACCCAACACTTACCCTCATACATACAAATGGGAGTATAAAATGGAAATCTGAGCTATGCATTAAAATCCATTAAAGTGTTCATTTCTTCAAGTCATAAATATCCTCCCTGGGACTTTATCCTAAAGAAATAACGTTACCTAAATGACACATGAAATGTTTCTATCTGCATTATTTATAACACTGCAAAATGTAATATCTAAAGCATAATGGTATTTAAAGTTTAAATGTATTGCTAAGGGTAGTCGGAGACTGTGTTAAGTATACCATACACATCATCTTTATTTAGTCATCACAACAAAATCCTCTGAAGTAGGTATTATTAACTCGTTACTTATAAAGAAATGGAGGCTTACGGAGGGTAAGTGATGAGTCCAAAGTTACAGGTATCAGGACCTGGACAGAACCTAGGACAATCGGATTCTAGGACCAAGATTTCAACCGTTCAATCAGTGTTTCCACTCCAGAGGGCATGTCTTCTAAAGAAGGTTACAAAAACTATATAACAACATGGGAGACGCTTTTGATTAAATAGTGCAGATTGTATTTGTATTGAAACTGCAATTATGGAGAGATTTAATCCCACTCATGTGTCTGTGTAACCTTGGGCCAACTATCTCAAGCCCGCAAATAACCTAACTGAAAATGGGAATGTAAGCATTACCAGCCTCCGTAAGGCTGTCCTCCGCATCAGAGGAGGGCCTGCCCCCGGGAAGCCCTCAACAAAAGTTCTTTCTCGCTTACTCACAGGTAAACACACAACTTCAGCTCTAGCGCCAGGCAAGTTTTTTTGACATTGAAAAGGTTTCCGATATTCGGATGACAGGCCGTTTGACGATGACAGAGAACTGAAAGAAGACGTCGAACGCGCACCTTCTCACTGGGGGGCGAGCTTTACGGCCTCCCCACCTCGGGCAGCACCGCACGCCTCCCTCCGCCCGGCACAGGCTCGGGACTAGGCTCAGCCAGGAAGCCTGGACCTTTCCCATCTCGAGAACCTATTCTGTGACCTTGGGAAAACCAACCCAATTACCTCCTCTGTTTTCTCTAACGTGCCTAAGGGGAAAATAAACATAAATTTTTAAAATCTTCCTTTTAAACACCGCAGCCTGTTGTTAGGGGCCCAGGCCCGGGCAAGCGGAACACCACCTAAGGCCCGGGAAGGGCCAGCCAGGATGGGGAGCGGAGAGAGGGGGTGAACCTCGGCGACACCCCTTCACCCTCAGGCCCTTCCCGACTCCCACCCGCGCCGCGGGTGCCGCAGGGCTGCCTCCCCAGAGTGAAGCTGTCACAAAAAACAGAGCCAGGAGACCGCCGTCGGTCCCCCAGGCAGGACGGGGCTCCGGAGAGCAGGGTGCGGTTAACGCGTGGGTCGCCGCGGAGCGCCCAGGGCAGCCCCTAGCTCACCGTACTCCCGGGGCTCCGGGTCGGGCTGGAAGGTGAAGTGAGCCACCTGCCGCCTCGGGGCCGCATCCCCGCCGGCCGTGGCGGGCTGCAGGAGGCCCCGCAGCAGCCCCGCGCCACACAGCCGACGCCAGCGTCCCTCGGCCCGGGCCGCACGCAGCCTCCACAGGCGGCCCGCACTCGCCGCTCCGGCAGCCATCCCCGCACGCCGCCGGCTTTGCGAGCTGCGCCGCCGCACACCGGCCGCGGGAGGGCGGAGCCCCAGGGCCGCTTCCTCATTGGTGCGGCCGAAGGGGCGGTTCCGGGAAACGAGCCAATGGCAGCTCGGAGTTCGGAGGTGGGAAAGGCGAGGAGCACAGCCAAGCGGCGTTGGGCCGCGGTGCGCACGCGGAAGAGGGTCTGGGCGTGCGCTGCGGCCGGGTGCGCGCCCGGCTCGCTCCTGAAGGTGGAGTCTTCCCAAAGTCAGCGCAGCGGGCGCACCGGGCGCGGTCCTGCGAGGCGCCACCCTGCCGCTGGATTTGTTCTTTTCCAATGTCACTCACTTGGTCAGTGTCGATGGCTTTTTCATTTTAACTTTCATGCTTCCTTTCTGAAATGTAACCCTTGTTTATTCTCTCCTACTCTTTACCTCTGTAACCTACAAGTAAGGAGCTGAAAGGTTGCCGACTGGCATTAGTTATTGGTTTTGAGTTTCAAACCCTCCTTGAATGTTTAATAATTCTCTATAGGATATTGATCATTTTATTTAGGTGACAGTTTAAACAGATAAACTTGGATTTCATTCTGAAAATCCAATTAATAGAGATATTCGATGCATTTTTGCCCAGATGCAGGGGAAATGGCCGGTTTACTCTAATTAGCCTAAAAACCTGAAGAATTTTCATCATAAATTGACATTTAAAATAATCAGTTTTGTAAATTTTCTTTTTCAAAATCCAGATGTTTCAAAGGATACTTTCTCTGTCCATGAATTTACAAGTCATAGTTAAATATGACCGAAACAAGAGTGAAAGTGTTTCCTTCCATCAGATAAAGATAGGAAGGTGGGAAAGGACAGGCCCAACTTTTTGAAGGTCTTCATATGCTGGTTAAGAAGTTGCATGTCCAAAAAAAGAAAAGAAAAGAAGTTGCATGTCCAACTATATGCAGTCAAGAACAGCAAGGAGCCCTAGCCGGTTTGGCCTGCGGACTGAAGGGTCCCAGGTTCCATTCTGTTCAGGGGCATATGCCTGGTTTGAGGGCTTGATCCCCCCACCCAGTAGGGGGCGTGCAGAAGGCGGCTGGTGGGTGATTCTCATCATTGATGTTTCTGTCTCTCTCCACCCCCCCCCTTCCTCTCTGAAATCAATTAAAAAATATATTTAAAAAAATAAGGAACAGCATGGAGACCACCAACATATTTGTCTGCCTGACAAATCACTTTAAAAAAATTTTTCACAGTCTCCACCACATCATCTGCCTAGTACCACGGAAATGTATGTAATTAAAGTGGGACCCACCCTGGCCACATTTCATTGCTATTAGGTGGGGAAACTGTCATTTTCAGGGAATTTTGAAAGTATAGTTTAGAAAATTAGGCAAAGTTGCTGTTCATTCTTCAGAATAACTTTTGGCTCGCTTTCTGTCACTGAGCTTCACTACCTGTGCAACCTGTACCTGTTTAGACTCAGCATTTGGACACCCCTCTCATCTAGCAACATAATACCTTATAATATCTTATTCTTATATCCTGTTACCTGCCCCCATTCAAACTCAAGCAGAGACATCAGGAGGCAAGTAACAAAGGAGTCAGATTCCTGCTTTTGAATTGTAAAATAGATCTTTAAGCCAATGGCAGAAACAATTTTTGGAGAAAAGAGTTTGGCCTTTAAAGACTGGTTTCTGAGTACTGGACCTCCAGAACCTGAATGACTGAGGGTACAAAATGTGTGAGTTAAACAGAAGTTGATAAAGAGCATGCTAATTTAAGAGCCAGTTTTTCCTACCTTCCATAACAGTAGAGCCATAAAACATGAAGAACTGTAGGTATCTTTATTTGTAGATGGGCCTGGAAGAGGATCACAGGTCCTCCAACTCATGACCACAGCTTGGCATTTGGAACAGAAAAAAAATGCTTTTCTCATATGCCGAGGAAGATGCAGCTATGGTATCAAGGTTTAGGGAAAATGCTCTAAAAACAAAGTCCATTATTTTAAATGGGCAAAGGTTTTGAATAGACATTTCTCCAAAGAAAATATACAAGTGGCCAACAAACACATGAAAATATGTTCAACATTATTAGAGAAATGCAAATCAAAACCACAATGAGATGCCACTGCACATTCACTAAGATAGCCAAAATAAGACATCTGTGACAAGTGTTGGTTAGGATAAGGAGCAATTGGAACCCTTGTACATTGCTGATGGGAATATAAAATGGTACAGCTGGTATGGAAAATAGCTTATCATTTCTTTAGATGTTACATAGATTTGTCATATGACCCAGAAATTCCACTCCTAAGTACACACCCAAGAGAAATGAAAACTATGTACACACAAAAACCTGTACACAAATGTTCATAGAAGCATTGTTCATAGTAGCCAAAGATGGAAACAATTCAAATGTCCATCTACAGATGTGGGTGAACAAAATATATCAATATGATGAAATATTACTTAGTAATAAAATCAATGGGGTAATGTTACATCAATGAACCTTGAAAACATTATGCTAAGTCAAAGAAGCCAGTCGCAGGAGACCATTATTTTACAATTCCAATTATGCAAAATGTCCAGAAATGTTAAATCAATGGAAACACAAAGTCAATTAGTGGTTGCCAGGGACTGGGGTAAAGATGTAATGGGAAGTGACTGATATTGGGTATGGAATTCTTTGGGGGAGTGAGGAAAATGTACTAAAATTAAATCATCATAATGGTTGCACAACTTTGTGAAAATGATATTAAAAAGAAAAACATGAAAAGTGTGAATTTAATGCCATAAAAATTATATCTCAGCAAAGCTGCTGTTTAAAAATCAAGTTATGGAAAAATGAAAAAGTTACATTTGTACACCTAAATATGTGAGTTAGAAGATTTATCCCCTACAGCATGTGTTTGACAGCATGTATATTAGTTCACAGATTCTGTCTGAAATTGGTTTCAGTTCAGGACTGGGAATATTTAGATGGAAGAACTCCATGATTTTCTTGCTTTGTTGATTACTACATAGAATGATCCTGTTGAGATTTTTCTGAGAAAAAAAAAAATCCAAAATACAGTCAAAGCCAGTGTATTAGTTTCATTGGTTGGGCAGCAGTAACTAAGTACCTCTGGGTACAGAAGTATATTATCCCATAATTCTGGAGGCTAGATGTCCAAAATGAAAGTGTTGGCAAAGTCATGCTTCCCCTGAAACCTGTGGAGGAATCCTTCCCTGCCTCTTCCTACCTTCTGCTGCTTAGTGGGCAATCTTTGGTATTCTTTGGCCTGCAGCTGCCTGGATTCTGTCTCTCCCTTTGTCATCACATGATGTTCTTACTCTTCTTTCTTTCTTGTCTCTGGTATCTTCTTATAAGGACATCAGTCTTGTTGAATTAGGAGCCCAGCCTGCTCCTGTATGATCTCATCCTAACTTAACTAATTACACACACAACTCTATTTCCCAATAAGGTCACATTCTGAGGCACTAGGTGTCAGTAGCTGGGATCAGAGTTAACATATCTTTTGAGGAATGGATACAACTCAACCCACAACAGCCAAAGATTCAGTGGCAGAACACAACTGGATGCTTTTATGAACTTTCTGGAGATGCTTGCATTACTCAAGCGTTTTTATATGTTGTCTAATAGATTTCTTTCAATATGATATTCTAAGATTTTGGGAAGAGTTACATAAACAAGATACTTGGTCTACAAATCTAATATATTAGATTTTTAAAGTAATATATTAGTTCTCTTTAAATGCTTGATGGGCACTCTTATGTAAAAAGGATTAAATTTGCTGTTTGGTTCCAGAGGGAAGAACAAGAAACAGAAGAAGCAAATTCCAACTCAGTATAAAGAACTTCTTACTAAGTAGACTGTCTTGGCAAATAATGAATTCTCTGTCATTGGAGTTCGTCAAGTACAAGGTAGATGAACACTATTGGAGGAACTTCTTGAGAGGGTGTATGCTTCATTTAGGAGTTGTTAGGATCTTGCTAATTTTAATACTCATTAGTATGTATTGAGAGCCTTATGTGAACAAGGCACTATGTTTTATTGAACATTGTTTTAAGCCATTCCATGGATCTGTCACCTGTACCATTCAGCATGTGAATTATCCCTCTTTCTCCACTTCCCAAGCATCCAGGCAACTCCTCTCTGGACTCTCATCTCCTGCTGGGGCTTGAGGTACCCTGTGATCAGTCTTTTAGGGACCTGAACCATCCCTACATGGACAGAAAACCTGTGAGCAGTCACTGCAGACAGGGCATCCTTCAAAGTGATATTATCTGGTATTTGTATACAGCCTGGTGGAAGGATTACATACAAATGATGGCTAAGGACTCTGCTCCGAATATTGATTCTGCCTGTATATATAATGTTTCAGAAAGAGCCTCCTATATGTAAACAAAAATACAGGCCAGTCTGGCAGTAGTGATTTTTTTTCTTTATTCCCAAGATAATTTGTGAGTATTTCCAGGTTTCTAAAAGCAAAATTAACATTGTGGCTTACATAATCATGAGTATTGGGCTGAAAAGAAATTTTTGAGAATTTTATGTTAACTCACCTCCATTTCTTTTCTGTTGTGACTTTTATTCGTTTATCTCATTTCAAAACCTTGAACAACTGGCATTCCTGAAGGCATCAGAGACTTTGTGAGGATATTGGAAATGCTTGAAGATGGCCATTGTGGAAAAGGAGTGAGAGAACAGCCCAGCCAGTGTTGCTCAGGGGCTGAGCATTGACCTATGAACCAGGAGGAGACGGTTGGATTCCCAGTCAGGGCTCATGCCCAGGATCCCCTGTGCAGGGGGCAGCAGATCAACAATTGTCTCTCATCATTGATGTTTCTATCTCTCTTTGTCACTCCCTTCCTCTCTGAATTCAATAAAAATATTTTTTTTAAAAAAAAAGGATGTAAGAGAACAGGGGCAAATGGTCATCAACAATGATCCATGACCATTTGTTCTCTGCACCATGTAAAGCCACCCCAAGGTACAGGAAAAGTAGAAGTCTGCCTATGTCATACCATGCACGCACTTAACCTACACACATTCACAGGAGACTTGAAGGAGAGCAGGTCATTCTTTCCCCTCCTCCATTGAAGAATGTAAACCCTAGACCAGTGGTGTACAACCTTGACTTCACGTTAGAATCGCCTACTGACATCCAGGCCCCATGTGGTAAACATGAGCGACACTCACAAGTTATTTCCATTCCTTCTGCTTCTGAGGTCTCGGGCAGATTGGGCGTTCCAGCCACCTGGAATTAGGCATGTGATCTGCTTTGCCAATGAATTGAGCACAAATTTAGATGGCTACTACTGGGTGGTAGAATTTAAGAACTGCTGGTCAGTTCTTTCTGTCTTGCTCTACGTCATCGACTGGCAGCATTCCAGACATTAGAGCAGTCATCAGCCTGTTCCTGGAGTGACACTATCCCCCATCCACTCTTGTTTGACATAGAGCATGAGAATGTACAGTGTTGTTTTTTTAATAGAACGTGACTTCTAAGCACAAGCTAGTTACAGTGCATGGTATTCAGCTGTTCTAACCTGTCCTAGCTCATCAGGGAAATTCTCAGTTGTATGCTTACTGAAAAACAGTATATTCATCTACAGCATGATGCATAAATGTGGCCAAATGTTATTATTGCCTGTTCAGTTATTTTCAATCACAGTTTTGACTACTCATAAATTTTACCTTAGACATATTAGATTTGGAATATAAACACCTACAAATGATGCAACTGTTCTCTATTGAGGCAACATGAAAATTCTTTACGTACATATTTTAATATTTTAAAACAGTTTCATGAACAAGTTCTTACTATCTTTGTTTTGTGGATGAGTAAATAGGATCAGAGAAAATAAATGACTAATCTTAAAATATATAAATCATTCTGATACAGGTTTTTAAAATTTAAGAACCTATGCCATTATACTGTATTTCTCAAAAGTATTTTGTAAAATAATCCCTGAGAAATTTGTTCAAATATCAGATTTCCTAGACCCTACACTGAGAAATTCTTATTCTTTAAGCCTAGGGTAGAGCATCTGCTCTTTTAATAAGCTCCCCAACCCAGTGTCTTCGATAAAATGGTCTACATATCCTATAGACAAACCTTACAAATACTATGGAGCCTTTCTGAAAACTATGTTCTTTCTAGAGAAGAACTGCCACCACCTCAACCCACTCACATTTTTATCAGTTAGAATTACTTATTTACATGCTACTAAAATCACCTCTGGTTAATTTAGGCAGAACTCTAATTACTTTAGAAGACATGGGATGGCCCACAGAAATTGAAGAAGAAAACAGCTCAGACACAGCAGAAACCAGAGCAGACCCCAGAGACCCAGGGAATTTAGAGTCTTATAGGGATATTAAAACCCCTGGGATAAATTGACTCCAATGATTTTATCTGTCTTTGAGTAATTTTATACATACACTAGAGGCCTGGTGCACGAATTCATGCACGGATGGGGTCCCTCAGCCTAGCCGGCAATCGGGGCCAATCGGGGCTGTGGGAGGTTGGCTGGCTGGACAGTGTGGGAGGGGCCATGGGAGGTTCCAGGTCCAGGCCATCAGGGCCAGCTGGCGGGGAGGTGGGGTGAGAA
>PVJC01025997.1:0-24359 GCA_004026665.1 Murina feae | reverse complement strand
GGTACAGAAATAACAAAGAAATGTCTCATTTTCAGGAGATAATAATTGAGTTTACTACAAATCAACAATGCTCCTAGAGCTCTTATTTCTCATTTAATCCCTAATCACTATGATGAAACAGTCAATATTTTACCTGTTCTATGGGATATGAAACTGAGGCCCAGAAAGCAAGCTACCTAAGGTCTCACTTGAAATGAAATAGCAAATATTCAAATTTGGGTCATTTTAATTTCAGTGGTGTCCATGAGGTTCATAAGGAGTGGTCAGATGAAAAACCTTGCATGTTTAGAGTGTTTGGACTTGATCTTCAAATCTCTGGCAAATTAAGTCTTTTAAGCATAAAAGATTGTTTTGAAAAGATGTTTGATCACATGAATAAGCTAGAAGGGTAAAACCATTAACCAGAAAAGGAAATACAAGGAGAAAAGTTTAGAGAGAAAAGTTGTTTTGAATTTGTTTAGCCTGAAGTACCCATATTTAATAGTTCTATTTGAGTTCAGAGATTATAAATTCTGCAGTCATCAATAGGTAAAGAAAGGGGTGGGAATTGATTAATGCAATTGGTGAAAAGGTAGCTAGGGACAGAACACTGATAACTACGAACTAAAAGCAGAAGAAAGCAACTAATGAAAACAGGACAGAAGTATCAACCAGCAAAGGATATTTAACATATAAACCAATGAGTTTTAAGAAGGAATATTCTTAGTAATCAAATACCATAGGTCATATAAGACCATCCCATCTGGAACACATAAAAATACAGAACTTTGACAAAAATGTTATAAAGGCAAATAATTGCGTAGTCGTATTTACCAGGAATACAAACATTGACACAAAAGGCTGTTTGTAGGAAAAGGGAGCTAGTTAACTGTTAGACATTCAGAAAATCCAGAGATGGCACAGAGTGAACCCCTGACCTTCAGATTTATTGGTAGAATATCTTTTCTTACAGCCATTTAATTTTCTAAAGTATTTTTCAATCATTCATTTGATATAGCCTCTTATCCTGTTTACTCCCATTTGCCCTTTAACTGGCCATAAAGTCAGAGCATGGGAATAAAAACAGAAAAGTAGCCACAGAAAGTCTTGCAGAGATGTGATTAGGTAAGTTGTGTTTAGGATACAGGAGGCCTAGATAATACCATACCATTGTTATCACACAAACCTGAGAAGAGTGAATATTTTTTTGCTACCTTTTCAGGTTTCTACTACTGTACGGAAAGAGAAAAAATAATTTGGCATTTCTTGCTTATCCAAAATGTTTTCTTCAAGAATGAGCTGTTACCTTAGCATAGCCTTCTTTCATTAAAAACTTAAATACAAGGGATTAGACTAAACTGAAGGAATAGGTTCTCACTCTCTTTACCTAAGAATATTAAAGTTTCTCAAAGACACTAGAGGGTCAGTGCACAAATTCATGCACCAGTGGGGTCCCTCGGCCTGGCCTGCGGGATTGAGCCAAAATCAGCTTTCCGACATCCCCCACGGGGTCCTGGACTGTGAGAGGGTGCAGGCCAGGCCGAGGGACCCCACCAGTGTAAAACTGGGGCTGGGGAGGAATGGGGGAGGTTGGCCAGCTGGGGAGGAACTCCGGGAGGTCTCCAGGGCGTGTCTGGCCCATCTCACTCAGTCCCGATCTGCCAGACCCCAGCAGCAAGCTAACTACCTGTCGGAGTGTCTGCCCTCTGGTGGTCAATGCATATTAAGTGGCCTTAGTATATCATTAGAATATTAAGCTCTTAGCATATTAAGCTTTTTTTATATAGGATTAGGAGCCAGGCATTGGGCACAATGTCTGGAAAGTATGTGATGGAGAGGTTTATAAATTCCTACTAGGAGTTTAGTTGCTAAGTTATAACCTTGCTATAATTATTCAAGTATTTAACAAATTAGTAGCAATTTCCCATAATTCAGAGTTAAACGACTTCATGTACTCGAAGCAGTTGTGTTTCCTTGCCCCTTAGGAAATCAAGTTATTGGTGACAGAAACAATTCTGGTTTGAGAGAGTTAAACAAGTGCATGGTTTTCACAATTTTTGGAATTGATTACACTATGTTACTTCCTAAGAAGAGAATCATTTAATAATTTAAAAAAGGACTCAGACATGCTACCTTTCATTTCTGTGCATTAGAGAATAATCTAATAAAATAGTTATGAATAAAATATTACTAAAAAAATAAAACAGCCCTAGCTGGTTTGGCTCAGTGGACAGTGTTGGCCTGTGGACCGAAGTCCCAGGTTTGATTCCGGTCAAGGGCATGTACCTTGGTTGCGGGCACATCCCCAGTAGGGAGTGTGCAGGAGGCAGCTGATCGATGTTACTCTCTCATCAATGTTTCTAACTCTCTATCCCTCTCCCTTCCTCTCTGTAAAAAATCAATAAAATATATTAAAAAAATAAAATAATATTACTAATCTTACTATGGCTAATCAGACTCAGTCATGTATGTACCAGCATATAATTTAGTTACCTAAAAACAACAAAGGGAACCAGTCCTCCTAGGTCTAAATGCGCATGTCCATTTCCTTTTGTTTTTTGTTTTGTTTTTTGTTAATACTCACCTGAGGATATTTTTCCATTGATATATATATATATATATTTTTTTTTTTAGAGAATAGAAGGGAGTAGAAACTGAAACAAATCAATTGGGTACCTCTCGCATGCACCCTGATCAACCTGGGCTGGGGATGAAGCCTGCAAACAGAGGTACATGCCCTTGACCAAAACTGAACGAGGGACCCTTCAGTCTGTGGGCCAACACTCAATGCACTGAGCCAAACCAGCTAGGTCAAGCATGTCAAATTCAAAGGCTAACACGGGCCAAATAAATGAGGCATGCTATGTCTGTGGGCTTGACATGCTTGGGCTAGGGCTTTTTCTTTTTTTTTTTAAGTGTATTTTATTGATTTTTTTACAGAGAGGAAGGGAGAGGGATAGAGAGCTAGAAACATCAATGATAGAGAAACACTGATCAGCTGCCTCTTGCACACTCGCCACTGGGGATGTGCCCGCAACCAAGGTACATGCCCTTGACCGGAATCGAACCCGGGACCCTTGAGTCCGCAGGCCGATGCTCTATCCACTGAGCCAAACCAGTCAGGGCTAGGGCTTTTTCTTAATAATAATTCAAGCTGATTGAAGGTATCCACAACCCTTGAAAGTTTTTTTGACTACTATTTGTAAATATACATTTCAGGTTTAATGTTAACATAAGTAACCCCCTGCTGATGAAGAAAGAGATAGCATTTCACTCATTTTTCAGAAAGTTAAACTTATCAGGTTGTGTATGTTGTTTTACCCCAATATTTTAAGGTATATTTCAAACAACTCTCAGATATCTTTTCATTCTGCACTTAGAGGTCACTAAAGTCAGGGGTGGGGGTGGGGCAGAAGAAAATGTCATACAAAAACAAAATCCAGTTAAAGTCACAGGTAATTCAGAATATTTTCTTACTTTGAACTTGAGTTTCAACAAATGTGAAGATAGATAATGACTACTAAAAAATACCCCCAAAAGTGTTGAGTAGACAAAAGTATCATTAATGTTTATGCTATATAAGCCCTGTTACAGGAATGCCAACCTCATGACACATAAAACACATATAGCTACTAAAGGCTGGCAAACTGGCACTTAAAACTGACAGCAAATGACAAAAATAATTAAACAAATTGGATCCTCCAGTATCAGAGCAAGCACTACTACATACACAATGATAAACCCTGAACACATCAAATAATTATAAACTCAAACCATCGCTGGTTTTATATACTGTTGGAAGTCTATAGGTTAAAATGTCATCTAGATTTGAGAAATATGGATATTGACTAAAACTAAGACCAGTTTTGTGGGTTTTTTGGGGGGCACTGTTCCCGGAAGAACTCCAACACCAGGTCAATTCACAGAGTAGATGAAGCAAGCTCTTATTCCATCTCCCTGCTCCAAAAATACATTTTAACATATTGTCCTCAGAGGACATATCAGATATTAAATACATAAGAACAGATACTATACGATCTCAGCCAAAAGGCCTAGAAGTGATAAGGCCAGTTTTTTTCTTTCCATTTTTTTTTTGGGGGGTGGCGGGGGATAGAACCATCTATCTCATCAGCTGGACCTGTTTCCCCACCCACCTTCTAAGAGGATGAAACCTTGCTTCAAAGCAATCCTAAACTTTCACCTTTTCGCCAAATTCTAGGGGTCAAAAATGTATTGTTTTTTAAATGAAAGCATTTTACACTGTGTTGTCTAATAAAAAAGTGTTATCAATCTCTAAAAAGCATGTACAAATTGGGCTGGGTCCCAATGTAAAGAATGGCTCATTTTACTTGGGAATAGGTATTTGGAAGTGTCACAGGCAAAGGCTCAAGCTCTATTAACTAGGAATGGGAAGAGGCACACTTCAGGGAGTTGTGAACGACATGAAGGTTGAGATGTTGTTCAGTTTAGCCCATCAGGGGATGTCTACTATAACAACCCAGTTAGATTTGAACAGAAATAGGGAAAGAAAATTTGGGTATGACTTAGATAATGAAATGTAGGATGAAAGGTGAAATAATTTTTTTTAAGAGAATGAGCGAATAAAGTTCTTAGGAATCAAGTACTAAGGTTCGTGATTTTATATGCAGGCCCCCTGTAAACCTTAGCATTCCACCTGCAGCTTTGACACAAAAGTGTGAGAATTATCAGGGAATAGGCACAAATGAAATTGCCCAGAGAACATAAAATGCAAAAGGTAGTCAGATAAAGTAATTGCAAATAGTATTTAAAATTTCAGGAATGTAAAGAAAAACTAGGGTTCACGAGGCTCATGGATTGGGTGAATAGGAACAAAAAGGATACATGCTTAGCAGAAGTACAAATCAAGGATTTGTTTCCGTTAGCTTGATCAACTGCCTCTTTTCCTTATTAAGCCACAAAAAACTAGGAACATTCTAAAAAAATACCTTAAAATCGACTGACTTCCTGTTTACCCCTTTGCTAAGGGAGAATAAAAGTTACTATGATGGTAACTTTTATGATGGAGACAGCTTATACATAATAAGATCATTGAAACTATTTGCAAGTCCTCATAGGCACAATACCCATTTTATATGTGGAGTGAAATCAAAAAAGCTTTGAGCTTTAAAATCTTTGTATTACTTAATATTTAAAATTAATCACTGGCTTTTCTGTTCATTCACATTCAATTCATTCACATTCACTAAAAAAAGCCACAACCAGTAAGGATTTATGTATACACAAATTAAAAACATCAATTTTGTTTCCAAACTACTAAGTCTACAAGTAAGACTAAAGGAAACAGCACAACCTCAGATCCAGGTTAAACTTATCTTTTCAGGTTCAGCAAACATTTCCCACTGATATCAAATAGAGGCGATTCCCGCAAAAAGCAAGCCAGGTTTCACGTGGACATGTATTCCATGAATAACTCCCAATTCTCAGTTGACTCCATCGGAAGAAGTCGTTTAAATCTTCATTAGTTTAGGTAATGGCTACTATACTAGTTCGGCCAAGTGGAAATAATAAAAAATAAAGTGAGTCTTTCTTATGATATGCCAATTTAAACCTTAAGAATTTTTAAATCCTGGAGATCTTATCTTCACCTAGCACGGTTTCTAAAACTAAATTCACACCTCCACAAAAGTGATTTAAAGAAGGCTTTAATGTTTTATAATGGTGCAGGAATCTTAATATTTACCAAATGATAACTTCAAAAAACTACATAGGTAAGAGGGAGACAGAAAGACAACATACAAGTATTGAAACAGCCTTAATACTTCAGATTACACTAGCAGATTTTATTACTAATCATGCTTAAAAATTTAAACAGAAAAGCAAATCCATTGATAACATTGCATTCTTGCAGAATATACAGGGAAGATACGGGAAAAGTACAGATGGAAGGTACAGAACGTTTGAAAGGGGCCCTCAAAAAGATATAGACCTTTCTTGGTGACTTTTAAAAAATTGTGTTCCTGGGTGTTACATATACCTGCTTCCAAACTTATTTTTTATTCGGTCTGAAAAACTTTTCTTTTTCTCAGGAAATAATTGATACTCCTTGCATTGTGGCCCAGAAGTCTAGTGGCTCCAAGGGCTCACAGTTGATGCAAATTTCCACAATAGGGACCTGCCACCTTAAGTATGCTTTGCAAGGAGATAGGCAGATAACAAAACAGGGCGCCAAACCTCCACCGACAGCCGTCACACCCGGTAAGGAGTGTCCCTCCGCCCGCCACCCCCCTCCCCCCTGCGGCAGCTGGTAAGCTGTATGGGGGAGGGGAAGCACTCCAACAGCCATCTCTTCCTCTTCAGGTCGCCAAAGCCAACCGCGCCAGCCTCCTCCGCCCAAGCCCTTTCCCCTCCCCGCCCCAGCCTGGGTCCCAGCCAAACCCCACAGGAATGCAGCCCAGTCACATGCGCTGCGACGGCGGAGGACGTGCCTCTCCCCCCGCGCCCCGACGAGGCCCAGCGCCATCTTGCCCTGACGCAGTTACAAAAGTCATGGGGAGCAATTGTGTCTCCTCGTCCGCGCCATCGCCCCAAAGTTCCGCAGAGGCCGAGCCGGGGCCCTCACCTCGCGCAGGGACAGGAGGAAATGTCAGGGAAGAGCCTTGAGAGTCCCCTCGCCACTGCTTGGGTTCCACATCGGCGCGGCAGCAACGAACACCGCCGTCACTGCTCCCGCTCTGCCTTTGCAACCAGCCTCCCTCAGGGCGCAAGCCCCGCCCGCTGCTGCAACATGAAGTCATCGCTAGCCAATGGCAGCGCGCCGGACAGCACACCTCAAGCACCGATTGGCTGCATGGACCGCCTCTGCCTCTCCCCACTCGGTTTACCCAGACGTTCGGGTCGCCGGGAGGCAAGGACAAGACGGAAACCGCCATTGGGGGGGAGGGGGGCAAAGACCCCGAAAACAAGAGCGGGAATCACCGTGCCATTTTCGGGGGGGGGATGCGGGGGAACCACGTTTTATTCTTTGGCCTTGTCCTTTTTTTTTTTTCCTTCGAGATAACCGTCTGCCCCTCCCCCATCGAGTCACCGCCACATAAAGGAACGCCCGCCCCCTTTCCCCCGCAAGGTCCCTCGGCGGGGAAATCCTTCCCCGGGGGTAAGAGAAGTAGGCAGCGACAGCAAGTGCACCGACAGCAACGACAGCTTTTTTTTTTACCCCGATACACGGTGGCAGGGAGGCGACGCTGATGGTGGCTGTATTTTTCTTACTGCTCCCCCCGACCTCTTCCGTTTCTCGCTCCTCCATCGAGACGGCGCTGGAGTCGCCCGCTCCGCTTTTATCCTGCGCCCAGAGCCTGCGCACTGGAGCCGCCTCAGCCCCCCAGTGGGTGTCATTTTACACCCCGAGTTCCCCCAGCGCTGGAGGCCAGGCCAGGGTGGGGGGCGGAAGGCCGGGGCCGAGCGGAAGAAAGTGGCTTGGCTGAGGAGGGTGGTGGGCGGAGGGGCTCGTTCCCAAGGCCTACGGGCATCACGCTCCCCTCCAGTCGCGGCATTGCCCGAGCTCACCGGTAGCCAGACTGGAGGGTGTTAATCGGGGCAGACTCAATCCCTCCAAATACCGAAACGTCCCCAAACCTTCGGTGAAGTGTTGAATGCATCTTTTGTGAAAAAAGATGGAGATTTCTATTCCCCTCTCGGCCTCCAGGTGCCCGTCTTGGAGCCTCTGGAGAGGCAACAGCGCAGGGTGGCAGCCCACAAGCAAAATGGCGGCGGGCAGCTTCGTCCCCACCCCCCTCTGCCCCTGCGGAGCGGGGCGGGCAAGCCCCGTGCACTGGACGCCGCGGACGCCGCCGCCGCCGCCGCCGCCGCCGCCGCGGCCGCCGCCGCCGCCGCCGCCGTGTCCGCCATTTTCCCAGAGCAAGAGGCAGTGACACTGAGCGAGCGCAGGGGGCCCAGTCGGAAACCGTGTCTGAGTTCGGGAGCGGCAGCAGAGGGGCCATAGAGACACTCGGAGCAGCCTCGCCGTCGCCTCCGCCTCCGCCTCCGCGTTCCTGTGGACGGACCGAGTGCCCCCTCCCCTGGTCCTCGGCTGCTGAAGAGGCTGCGCGCTGCTGTGTGGGGAGGGGGTGTGTGGAGCCGGGTCCTGTGTCCGCAGTGGCTGCTGTCGGGGGGTCGTGTGACGGCGAAGGTGTGCAGCGACTCCTCCGGGGGTCGGACAGATAACGGGGTTCGGGCGTCTGGTGTGTGAACATCACAGGTCAGTGCCTGTCGTCTCTTTGGGAGTTCCTGGGGCTTGCGGGGTGGAGGGACGTGTCTCCAGCGGGACGGGGGTCCTCGCCCCTGAATCCGTGGGTGGGGGGGAGTCGACGTTAACTCTTGGTACCTTGGTTGGGGCCAGACGTTGCTTTTTGGAACAGAATTTACCCTTTCTGTCTCCTGTCCCTAGGAAGGGAACATTATGGCGGGTTTTGGGGCTGGGGAAGGGGAAACTGGCAGTTAAACCCCCTTGAGAGCGGGGGTTAGGGAGGGGTGCCCTCCTCCTGGGCAGGTTAGGGCTGCTCGGGTGCGGAGGGGGCCTGTGGCTGCTCGGGGGGGTTCGGTCCAAGTGGCCCCAGGAGCTGCCAGCCCTGCCTTCCCTGCACTGCATCTGGTTCAGGTGCTGAGAATCCTAGGCCTCGTTTTCTTCCATTTCTTCCCCGGCAGCCTCCGGTGTGATTTTATGGTCCCCAGGAGAGGGGTGCAGCGAACGGCCTGGTCCCCGGCTCCCTTTGTGGGAGAAGGAGACCGCTTCTCGTCGTCGCCGGGGGAAGGGAAACCCGCCCCTGAGGTGGTCACCCCAGGACCCAGCCTGCTGTCTCCTCCCCCACTTCCCTGGCATGATCGCGGTCCTTTGCTGTGCCGGAGGCTTAGGACCCACAATATGGCACATTTCAGAAAAGCTTATTTTGACCGAGGGATTGGCACAAACACTGGCAGCAGACACAGAAGAGAAACAAACGGTTCACTGTGCTCAACGGGGGAGGAGGGAGAGCAACAACAATCCGGAGTGCTCTCTTCCCCTGGCCGCAGCGCCTAGAGACCCGTTCTTGCTACACCGCCTTCAGAATGATACAGTTTAAATTCAAAGGGAAAGCGCTGCAGTTGGCGTTGGAGTAAGGCCCGTTTTTTCCTGTTTGCCCCCCTTTTGGAGATGTGAATATGTGTAAGGTATTTCGAGTTCTGGAAACCTTGGGCAGAATTAAGTGAGGTGCATTCAGCTCTAGGCTGGAGACATCAATACCTAATTGGAAAATAGTCCGTTTTCCCCCTTAATTTCCGAGATGGGAAGTAAAAAGTGAAATTTCCCTCTTTTGTCCTTTACAGATTCTAAAAATGGCGGCCCCAGGCTGATGTTGTGGTAATCTAATCAGCTCGGGTCCTCCACACCCCATGCAGTGCGTTTGTCTGCAGCATACTACAGGCTTATTATGTTTACATGGAAAGACTGAGCTTTTCTTCCTTAAACTGTTAACACAAATATGTGGACTTCACTGCAAATCACAAAGCTGTGTTTTAGTTGATTGATTTTATTGGTTTTTCCTGAGAGGCAAATAAAGTGACACCACTTTGGGGAAAAAAAAACACTCAGGTAATAACCTTAGAAATTTCAATAGTGAAGCTAGGCACTCTTTTAAACATTAAAAAAAATTCTTTGGGGACAAATAATAGCTTCATTCGGTTTAATCTAAGCACCTTTTAGACAGTATGCTAAAGTATATTAAAATGTTTAATAAGTGTATAAGTGCAACCTGGTTTGTATGACTAAATGTTTTAATTTAGAGTGAAATGTTTCCCATCCAAATCTTGACCAATTTTGTGAATTTGGGTTTTTGTACACTCTCAGATTAATTTTTAGGGAGCTGTACAAACAAGCCCAAACCTGTTACTTCACAGGGTGTGGAGATGCTTGTTTTTCTCACTATTAAATTTTGCATCCATTTCCCCCATATATTTAATTCCTTAAGAATTTTCTAAGTGAATTTTGCATTTTATTTAATAAAGTGAAGTCCCATGCTTTGCTGCCTTTTAATATTGTCTTATGGCACACTATCATAATTATGTAGGTAAAAAAGTGTAGTTTTAGTTCATGATCCTCCCCCCCCCCCCAATGTGCCCATTTATCTGTTACAGGATGTGAAATGTAGTCACTCCTAATAGACTTTAAATGAAAGCCACATCATAATAGGGTCTTGAATTCACTTTGTGCTAATTTCAGAATCTTATAGATTGATGCAGAAAATGAAGTGGTGTAATTTAGCCATATTTTTTTAAAGTGTGAATGATGATTTCATCGCTGTAGTGGGAGGTGGATCTTTTTGGCCTGAATTAAACAGTGAGATATGAGTGGGCAATTAATGACATTTAATGACCATTCTGATTGAGCGGCAACTGAAAGATGAGTGCCTTTTAATCCAGCAGTACTTAAAAAGGTTGGAGAGTATATACTCTTTCATGATTCTCTTAATCTATTGTAAATTCTGCTCTAAAGTCTATGCAACGGGATAAGAATCATAAAGTTCATATTTGAACTAGATTGATAAGTTTCTATTCTACAAAATAATTGTAAAAATAACTGACCCAGGGAGTTTCATCATGGAAGACTGAGCAATTAACCTTACTTAGAATCTCTGAAATACTTTATTATAAAGTGAAATGTTGATGGGTAGTGGGAGAATTTGTGGAGGGGTTTGTAATATGCTGAGTGATCACATAAGTACAGATCCTTAACTCTTGTGTAAAGATTGTGCATTTGTTTGAAAGACTAACTGATTAATAACAGTGGTTAAGAAGGTTGGTACTTTTAACTTAGTATCTAATGTAGGCAATCAGTATACTCTTAGGGAGATTTGGTTTATGTAACCACAGGAGGAAACATTGTCTATACCCAGGTTTTTCTTGGTAGTGACCTTGTTCAGGTCTAGACACATAAAGCATGTGGACTTAATTTAGCTTCAAAGAAACAATATCAAGTTAGAAATTACTATAAAAAAAGCTGCCTTCATTCAAATAGGTTTCTTCATTCCGTCCTGCTTCATTGCTTTGGGTTTTGTTTGTTTGCTTCTTTTTGTTTTTATGTGTTTTGGTTCCTATAAAACCAGACTCTGTGTGTGTGTGTGTGTGTGTGTGTGTGTGTGTGTGTTTAGTATATTACACTTTAAGTGGTTACTTTATAAATAACATAGTTATCAATGTTTGTTTTTTATTACTGTACATCCCAGTTGACTAAGTTTTAAGTTAAGATTGTCAAGGCAAATTTTTAAAAGGTTAGGCATAATTTTTGTTTCCAGAGTTTTGAAACATTTGGTCCCTTGGGGGAAAACTAGTCAAATGGTCTTTGTTCTTAGGATAGCTGAGTTTCAGGGATTAGTTGTTTATCTGTTTAACTGGGTTTATAGAAAACCATAATGTAATTGGAGAGCAAATTTTATTTTTAGAGACTACATTTTAATCATACTTCCCTTTTGTTGTCAGTGTGAGTTATAGGATCCCTTTGATCTGAATTTAAGTTTAGAACCTTTTACAGGCTTCATTTCCATTCAACTCTTTAGGTCTCTGATAACTCTCTTACAATTTTGGCTTGTCTGTCTTCCTCACAGCTTCCAGCCAGAGAATGCTTACCATATATACCACAGTAAATTTTAAGACTTCTTGGATCTAAAAATGAGGAAGTGAGGAAAAAAGCCAATTAATAAGTTAAGAGAAATTATTTCCCTTAATCCATACCTTAGTGGTTTTAGCAAAATGATAACTTCTTAAATTGGTATTTTATTTCTAAGAGTTAAGTACCTATTTCATGCATCAGACCTTTAAATTTATGGCTTTATTTCTAATAGTATATTATATAAATCTTGACAACTCAGCTTTTCTGGGACTTCAATGTGTACTACCCTTGTGTGTTTAAAATGTTGTATAAAATCAGTTGTACTCTGAAGAGCTATTAAAAACTTAAGAAATATTAGAATGGAATTTTCTTAAAAGATGCTACATTTATTTTTTAAATATTTAATAGTGTATAATAGCTTTTATCGTCAAAGGATTTATTCTTAGCAGATGGTAGATGTCAATTATTTGTTGAATTTAAAGCTTTTGTTTAAGTGAACACATTTACATCTCAAATATTCATAGTGATCAGGGGACTGTTTCATATCATATGTTAGAATAAATGTTAAAAACTTATATCCAGAGAGACTTACTTTTTAATGTTGAATATAGAATTACTTTTACTTTATGATAAAATTATATTTGTGTGTTGACTGGAAAAATATAAAGGATACTATTTGAGATGTTGCTGTATAAAAGCTATCTTTTAGGGTGGGTTAAAATTGGAGTGGCTCACTGTCTTTTTTTTTTTTTTTTTTTTACTGTTTCTCTTCCAATGTACACATGTTGAGAGGAGTCTTGTGTGTGTTTTTTTATTAGTGAAAGTTAATATTTTGTATTACCTAAATATTTATTTAATATGGAAGAGTAATATTTGTGGTTGAAAATTGTTTTTAAGTGCACTAAATTTGAAGTTGACAGTATTTAACTAAAATTTTTGCTATTGTAATCAAACTATTGTATAAAGAGGTAGGACTTAACCAAAAGAAATTTTTTTTGTTATTTATAAATGTAGCCCTTTTTGTTAAGGGCTACATTTATAAATCAAATGTTGTTGACTCAGGCTAACTTAATTAGGTTTATTTGTGTCTTAAAGAATGAAAAGTTTTTATTAATCATTGGTAACATATACTTTTTACTTAGAGTCAAGAGAACAGTAATCCTGTGTTTCACTTAATATGAAATCAGTTGTTTTTTTCCTCATGGACAGCTCATAAATCAAATTTTATTTTTAGACAGTTTAGGAAAGCCATTTTTGTATTTTATGTGAATTTTACAGCTTTATTGAAACTCTGATTTGGTTATTTGCCTAAACTGTTTGTGATTTTAGTCATTTTGAATGTAACAGGTCAGTCACAAATTATTTTTAATTAAAATATTTTTGCATTTTGAAACTGTCTCAAATGTGAAATCTGAGTTTGAGAAAGGACCTACATACAGATCAACATGAGAAACAAGTAATTGTGCAGCTTTCTTTATTCTAAACTGAAGAAGAGAGATAATTTTCTAGCAACTATTAGATGATTGCTCAATTTAGAGTTAATCCAAACTAATAAACATTCTTGGTCCTAAAGTTTATTATTGAGAAAGATTATATTAAGTAATCACACCTGTGTTATAGCCAATGTGGCTGTAGCATTTAAGGTCTGAGCCTGTGGCAGAAAGCAAAGTAATACATCAGTGGGATTAAGTTAGTTTTGGTTTATAGTATCTACCAGGGGCCCAGTGCACAAAAATTTGTCCCTCATCCTAGCCTGTGCCCTCTTGCAATCTGGGACCCCTCAGGGGATGTCCACATGCTAATGTCCCTGGATGAGGGGTTGATGACTGTTTGCGGGCTAGCCAAGCCCCCCAGTCCTCACCCCATGGGGATGTGGCCAGCCTGGGTGAGGGCTGAGGGTCATTTTCAGGCTGCCCACAGTCCCTTCAGGGTTTGAGTCCCTACTGGGATGCCTGGGAAGCCTGGGTGAGGGGCTGAGGGTCTTTTTCAGGCTGCCCACAGAGAAAGGGGTCAGAGAGCCACTATTCTCCACCTTGACCCAATGTCCCAGCGAGGCTGGCTGGAATCAGGTTTCTGCAGTTTATTTATCTTCTATAATTGAAACTTTGTTGCCTTGAGCAGAGGCCTAGTCAGGGAAGGAAGCCTCCTATTTGCTTCAGCTCTGTGGCTTCTATAATTGAAACATCGTTGCCTTCAGCAGAGGCCCAGCTGGCCTAGGCAGGCAGTTTGTTCCATCGCTGGTGCAGTGGAAGCCTCCTGTTTGCTCTAGCTCCGTGGCTGCCAGCTGCCATCTTGGCTGGATTAATTTGCTTATAGTTGCTCTGATTGGCTGGTGGGTGTGGCTTAGGTGTCTTGCAGTGATGGTTAATTTGCATATTACTCTTTTATTAGATTAGATAAGGAAATTTTAAAATAAGTTCACATAATTATGTTATCTAACATTTTATCTGAGACCAGAAAATTTATAAAAATTTTCATCTATGTTGACTTGTTTTCAAAGGATATTTAAGACTTTTTTAAATTTAAAGACAAACAGAATTTTTCTTGATTTCCATTTTTTTCACTGTTGGTCTAAGGGTAAGGTAAAGCTTAGTATCAATAATGGTTTTTAGCAAAAAAAATGAGGGCTAGTTGGTTAAAGGAATTAACCTTTATCACTTAGGATAATTATCAGGGAAAAAACACAGTTTTGTTTTTTCAGAAGTTCACATATCAGGAGACTATGAGAAAGATAAAATCTTCTAATATTGTTTTTCCTACTTCAGACTAATAATGAAATTTAATAGTTTCTATTTTTGAGAGAGACCTTTTGAATTTCTTTTTTCCTGCTTTATATGCTGTTTAAAGAAAGACACGGTACAGAATTTGAAAACCCATTTCCTTTTCAGTAGTGTGGCAAAAGATAGGAAGATTCTTGATGTGACTGGTGGGACTGTGCTTTGGCAGCCAAAAATTATTTGGGGTGCGGAGGGGGGCGGGATGATCTGATTTAATCTGCTACATACTCTTCTTCAGAAAATAAGATTGTTCCATGTTTGCTTTTCTGCTTCTCTTTAAAGTAAGGTGTATAATTGGTTGAATTGATACAGCCTTGTTACATCTTACCATTAAACCACCACTAAAACAATATTTTTTAATTTATTGGAGTGACTGGTTAGTAAAAGTTGTATAGGTTTCAAGTGTACAGTTTTATAACACATCATTGGTATGTTGTATTGTGTGCTCATTACCCAAAGTCTAGTCTCCTTCTATCACCATTTATCCCCCCAATACAAAAAAATAATATTTTTGAAGCACAAAAGATTAATTATTTGTCTTGCACCACTTATTTCTACTTTTCAAAACCTTGTTGTTTCAGGGTTTGTTTGGCTATAAGGAAAAGAAATCAGCCCCATCTAGCTTAAATAAAAGATTTGTTATAAAGCTATAGGGAATTCTCACAGAACTTATTTAAGGAAAGTACAATTGGGCCTCACAGGAATTGAGAAGGGGGTCAGAGAGCCACTATTCTCCACCTTGATCCTTCTAATTAGCTGTGACTGGTTGGGGTAGGGTGAGTGAGTATGTTTTTTGTGTGTGTGTGTGTGTGTAGAGGGTGGGGAGTTTTCTTGGAGGGAGAGAAAAAGAGAGACTTCTAATTCATCTGAAAACAATTGCCTAATTGCCTTTTTTTCACAGATGTACTTGAGAGGGCCTCTAAAACTAATTGAAATCAAACCAATGAATAAATGTTCTTCTATAGTAATAAAAGGGTAATATGCTAATTAGACCGGACATCATCTGGACGTTCTTCCAGACGAAGCCAGGGCTGGGGAAAGCCAGCCCGGGTCCCAGGTGCCTTCAGGTGACTGGAGGGAAGCCAGCCTGAGTCCCAGGTGCTGGAGGGAAGCTGGTGCTGGAAGCTGGGGAAAGGAAGGCCTGCTCTTGCACAAATTTTCATGCACTGGGCCTCTAGTGTACACACACACACACACACACACACGCACAGAATGATTTTAAAATAACTTTATTTTTTTGTTCTAATTTTTAATTTTGAAATAATTTCAAACTTACAGAAAAGTTACATGAATAGTACAGAACTTTTTAAAAAAATATATTTTATTGATTTTTCACAGAGTGGAAGGGAGAGGGACAGAGAGTTAGAAACATCAATCAGCTGCCTCTTGCACACCCCCAACTGGGGATATGCCGGCAACCCATGTACATGCCCTTGACCGGAATCGAACCTGGGACCTTTCAGTCCCCAGGCCAACGCTCTATCTAACCGGTTAGGGCCAGAACTTCTTTATACCCTTACAGATCTCCTGATTTTTAACATTTTGTCACATTTGCTTTATTATTCTCTCTCATATGTGTGTGTGTGTGTACATATAAATTTTTTCTGAGCCATTTGAGAGTATATTGCACATATCATGCCCTCTTATAATCCTTAATACTTAAGTACTGTATCTATTTCCTAAGTGCAAATATCTTTTTTTTAGATAACCAGAGTGGTTATATTCAAGAAATTTGGCATTGATGTAGTATTTAAACTACAACATTTTAATATTGTCCGTAGTCCGTTTTCATCAGTTGTCCCAGTTATACTCTTTATTAGCTCCCCCCCGCCAATACACTAGCCACTCCAGGATCACAGATTGTATTTAATTCTCAGGTCTCTAGTATCCTTTAATCTACAGTCTTTATCTTTTGTGACATTGGCAAACTAGTTGTTTATACAATGCTCCTCATTTTGCGTTTGTTTAAGGTTTCTTCATGATTAGATTCAGATTTTGCATTTTTGGCTGGAATACTAGATAAGTAATATGTGTGATTTTTTTTTTTTAACACCTTAACCAGGAAGTTTATTTTAATTGCCTTAGTTAAAGTGTTTAGTTTCTCCATTGTGTAGTTAGTGTTTGTCATTTTGTCATTGTTAAGTAACTTGTGGAGAGATATTTTGAAATTGTATAAATATTCTGTTCCTCCTCATCAGACTGTCCTCTCTGAGACTTAGCTATTGATGATTCTTTCTGAATAAATTTTTGCTATGGTGATTGAGAATACAACGGGGTTTTTTGCAGTGGTTTCTTTCCAGGTAATTGGAATTGTGGAAGTTTTACTTCCTTTTCTGTTTTTTTCTGTAATGCATGTGGGTCGCTTTTATAATCACAACAAATAAAAGAAAATTTGAGGGGGGAGGAAGTATTGATAATTTAGATAGTATCAAATAGTATTTCTGCATAGCTCTCTACACAAATGGGACTTAGAATAGTTTATTGAATGCTGGTTTTATTAGAAATCCAGAACACAGAAATTAAGTATTTAGACTATTAAATTATTTTTTTAATGATGTAGTTCTAATTTCTTATTTAGTTTTCAGAATTACTGCTAAATAAGCCCTGAGTTACACTTGTTTAGATTTATGATTTGCTACTAATGTTAGTAGTTTGACTTTTTAGACAAAGCGGAAAATAAGTATTTTAATTCTGGTGCTATTCCCCTTCCTCCATTAAAATCTTAAGGTAATATTTTTGAAATAAAATACACTTTTCTGAAATGATTGAGGCAGGTGTTTTTTGTTTTTGTTGATTCTTAGCTGAGGATAGTTTTCCATTGATATTTTTTTTTTTTTTTTTTTTTTTAGAGAGAGAGTGGAAAGGAGGGGGAGAAATAGAAACACTGATGTGAGAGAGACACATCAATTGGTTGCCTCCTGCACACGCTCTGACCAGGGCCAGGGATCAAGCCTGCAACCGTGGTACATGTACTTGACCAAAGTCGAACCCAGGACGATTTTGTCTGAGGGCCAACACTATCCACCAAACCGGCTAGGGTAAGACAGGTGGTTTTTTTTTTGTGTTTTTTTTTTTTAATATATATGCAAGACATTACTTTTTAAAAAGGGGTTGTTAAAGTGGTGTATTGAATACAGCAGAGCATCAAACATCTATTACTCTTATTTAGGACAAAGCGTTGTGTGTTTATTGGAACTTGTATATAAAGAAATGCATACCCATTGGAGAAAAGTTCAGAAGGACAAGAAAGGGACAAGAAACAGGGAAAACACTTATTTATATTTTAATTACGTTATAATGATACTTACATCAATTGGGACATTTCCTTTCAGTGATAACAAAGTATTAGTAGTTAATTTGGATGATAATTTGAATTTTATACTGATTCAGGCCCTGGGTAACATATTGAATAAAAATTATTTAATTTCTTTGGAAATTTTCAGAAATTGAGAGAAGAAAATTTTGAGAATTGTGAATACTTGTAGAGATTATAGTCTCTAAAATTTAAAATGGATCCTTCTGCTGTTCATAAATGTGCTAATTGGGTATCCATGCTCTTTTGTGAAATGGGCCTCTCTTAAACCTTATTATGACCTTGTTTCCTGTCTGAAGTGGGGAAAACAAATTTAAAGATTTTTTGTGAGAAAATTAAGCATATTTCAGAATAGTGAGTATTATGAGATGATACAGCAGATTCTTAGCATTATGTAGGTGCTTAATTGGTTTAAAACTTAGTTGAATCACCCTAGCTGGTTTGTTTCAATGGATAGAGTGTCAGCCTGGAGACTGAAAGGTCCTGGGTTCGATTCCAGTCAAGGGCACATTCCTGGAGCTGAGGGCTCGATTCCCAGTGTGGAATGTGCAGGAGGCAGCCAATCAATGATTCTCTCATCATTGATGTTTCTATCTCTCCCTCCCTCTCTGAAATCAATAAAAATTATTTTTTAAAAAACTTAGTTGAATCAACTGTATCTGTCTTAAGAGGATGAAAGTTCAGTTTGTTAGGACTGCCAAATCTCATCTATTGTTTCTTTTTTTTTTTTAAGTATTGGGTGAAAGGTGCAAAAACAAATCTCATGATGAAGTAGAGAATTTTCTTTTTATGCCAGAACTTGTGCCTTGGTCATGGAAAGTAGCACCCTGTTAAGTGAAATGGAAAAACTAAAGTCAGAATTGATTTATGAAATTTTTCCCCCCAAAAAATGTTTTTATTGACTTGAGAGAGAGAGAGAGAAAGAGAGAGAGAGAGTCATTAGTGTGATAGAGAAACATCAGCCAGTTGCTCCCATATGCACCCTGACTGGGGATCGAAACTGCAACCTGGGTATGTGGCCTGACTGGGAATTCAACCAGCAATCTAATCTTTGGTGCATGGGATGATGCTCAACCAACTGAGCCACATCTATCAGGGCTCTTGATCTTTTAATTAAATATTTCTCATTGTGGGACATGTATTATTAACATGGAGTGCTTATTAAAAATGAACTTTCTTGGGCCCCCATTTCACACCTACATAATCACATCTAGTGGGGTCTTGAATTGGTATTTTAGTCTCAGCTGATTTTTGTTCCAGCTCTTTTCTTTTATGCTACAAGTAGATTAAGCCCTAGGGAGGTTAAATAAATTTCCCAAGGTTGTGTAGTTAGAAAGTGGTTGATTGAGGATTAAAATTTAGGTACTGATATTTGGTGCTTTATACTTTTCTAAGAAACCATGTTGACTCTCCTCTTGAGACACTATTTTTAGATTTTCTGAATAAGGAAACACTGATGTTTGTGCAATATCATACGATAGACCATATATATTTAGTGCTTCTGTACATCCCAGTTTAAGATGATCTGATCTACTGGTTTCCACAATCCATGTGCTGTTTGGTTACAAGTCTTGGATTGGAATTATAGCAATACAAATTGGATCAAGTTGTGGTGAGCCTTGAATGCTAGGATAAGAGTATAGACTCTAGGAAAACTACTGAAAAATCTGCTTCAGGGAGTGACATACTGTGACATGATAATCATGCCCCTCCCCCCATTTCTTATGATTATGAAAGTAATTACAAGAACTTATTAAAAAACTCAAACAGTACTTCTTTAGAGGCAGTATTGCAAAGAGTTTAAAAGTAGAAACTGTAGAACCACAGTGCTTTGGTTTGACTGCACTCAAACCAGGTTGCACTGCTGTGTGACCTTGGGCAAGTTACTTACCTTTATGTGCCTTAGTTTTTTGATCTACGAAATGGAGATAATAATAAAGTCTTCCTTATAGAGTTGTTTTGAAAATTCAACTAGTTAATTTGTGTAAAATTTGTAGAACTGTAGTTGTTTCTGGAAAAAAGTCTGATTCTCATCCCTAGTGTTTCTCAGATGCTGGGTGTTAAGTCTGATCAAATAATTGAATCAGTACCTCCTCCTCTGAGAAACTGACCTTTAGGTCATTTTGCAACAACATTCCCTTTGCTTAGACCACATTTCACTTGCTAAGGCCATTATCTTTCTCCTCTGGACTTTCCCAGGATCTGGACAGCCCAGAGAGTTCCCCGAAAACCTTCTCATCCCTGTGTGCTGGCGCCATTTTGGGGCTTAGCCCATCTAGTTTTGTAGATGATGTAATAAACTTATAATTCTTACCACTTTTGGCTTTGTGCGTACCTCCTTTGGTGACCCTAACACTGAGGTGATCTCTATTTATAGTATTTATATATTTTTCCAATAGTGCTTTATATAGATACTGTAGAAGTTCCTTACCCTTAATTTAACCAAACTATAGGACTAATATTTCTTTGAAAAATTTTTTTCTTAATGATTTCAGAGAGGAAGGGAGAGAGAGATAAAAGCATCAACTATGAGAGTGCCCCACACGGGATCGAGCCTGTAACCTGGACTGTATGCCCTGATGGAATCAAGCAATGATCTTCTGCTTCATAGGTTGATGCTCAACCACTTAGCCATGTTGGCCAGGCTCAGTATTCCTTCTTTTAAAAATACTAATGCCTGCCCTGGCTAGAGTGGCTTAGTTGGTTGGAGCGGGTTTGATTCCTGGTCAGGATACATACCTAGGTTTTGGGTTTGATGCCTCCTCCAGGATTTAAAAAACACACACAGATGCCCATTGCATGTTGAATGATGCAAACTAATCTTTGCTGCTCCCACTGTTGAATAGAATGTTTATAAAAGTCATATGATTGTTCCTAAATTGACTTATCCTGTTGTACTTATATTGTGTTTATATTATTTAATTAGATATTACGTAAACTACTGGTATGAGTGTGAAGAGAGAATTGTTTAAATGAAAATAAAATTAAATGCTTTGGGAAACTAAATAAATTAATTGCTGAAGAAAATTGTTGTTGTTACGTATCTAAGCTTCCGGTCAGGATGGCAGTGTAGGGATATTGTGATCCATGATATTAGGTAAAGTATATAGCCCTGGCACTTAATAAATGGTGACTGTTAAAAAAAAAAAAAAAAAAAGCTAGGTGTGGGTAAGACAAACACTTAATAAATGGTGGCTTTTTTTTAAAAAAGTTAAGTATGGGTAAGATAGCTAAAAGATTATGGGGAAAAATAATAAAAATCTGGAAGTCTGCATTCACATTACTCCACAAGTATCTAATTGATTGTCTGCCTTGAAATACTATAAAACCAAAAGTCAAAATTTTTTATGATTCTTTGTTAACTGTTTGACTTTGATGAACTCAACAGATTCCTAGTTCCTATATAATGCGTAAATTTCTATTTTTTTTTTAAATAAAAGGGAATGGATCCTATGATACTCTGTAACTTTCTTTGTTCATTTAATATTTTGGGACTCTAAAAATTTTTTTGGAGAATCTGACTGTGGTTTGTCTCGTGGGGACCATACCTACATGAAATGACAGGTTTTATCTGGAATCTAACAGATTCATGTAAGTGTCAAGGTTCAATAACTTTTGCTATCTTGTGAGATTTAAATTGTTCTCTTCTTTTGGATCATTCTAACTTTGATAATATAAACTAGATTCATTTACTGGCAAATAGTTAAATGCCCTCTATGTGAAAGTATCATGGTAGCTACTAATTTTGGCTTGCTGATTTTGCACATACTTCCTACGTGAAATAACTGATGACTCTGTTGTCTAATATCTCTAAGCTAGAGGCCCGGTGTACAAATTCATGCATGAGTGGGGTCTGGCCGGCCCATCCCGGTTGGGGCTGATCAGGATGGGCTGGCTGGGGAGAGTGGATGTGGGAGGTTGGCCAGCTAGTTCTGCCCCTGATTGGGATGTTGGAGGCTGATCGGGGACCCAGCCAGCCGGAGCGGCGGAGCAGGGCGGGGGGGTTGCTGATCAGGGCCCGCATCAGACTGGTTGGCTACTGCAGTGCACGTCATAGCCACCCGTCATTCTGGCCATTCCGCTGTTCAGGTTGTTGGGCATATATATGTGTGTGTGTGTGTGTATAGACAGACTAGAGACCCAGTGCATGAAATTCATAATTTATGCACTTGGGTGTGGGGGAGGGTCCCTTAGCCAGGCCTGTGCCCTCACAATCCGGGATTCCTTGGGGGATGTCTGACTGACGGCTTAGGACATCCTTAGCGCTGCTGCGGAGGAGGGAGAGGCTCCCCACACCACTGCTGTGCTTGCCAGCCATGAACCCGGCTTCTGGCCAAGTGGCGCTCCCACTGTGGGAGCACACTGACCACCAGCTCCTGCATTGAGCATCTGCCCCGTGGTGGTCAGTGTGCATCACAGTGACTGGTCGTTCTGCTGTTAGGCCAAAACTGGCTTTCTGACATCCCCTGAGGAGTCCTGGATTGCAAGAGGGTGCAGGCCAGGCCGAGGGACCCCACTGGTGTACGTACAATCAGGGCCGGGGTGGGACGTAGGAGGTTGGCCAACTGGGAAGGGACCGCGGGAGGGTTCCAGGGCATGTCCGGCCCGTCTTGCTCAGTCCTGATCAGTCAGACCCCAGAAGCAAGGTAACCTTCCAGTCAGCTATCTGCCCCCTGGTGGTCAGTGCATGTCATAGCAAGTGGTTGAGTGGCCTTAGCATATCATTAGCATATTAATGCTTTGATTGCTTGAACAGCCAACTGGACATCTGGACACTTAGCATATTAGGCTTTTATTATGTAGGATCAGTTTGTAGAGTTTTTTAATTTTAGCCTATAATTGTTTGGTGTATAATCATCTAGTTGCTATATGTTAGTGGTAACCTATTATACAGTAATACAGTAATTGCTTGATTTTGAATTCTAAGTTAAAACTGGTAATTTTAACTCAATTCTAAGGTACTATGGAAATGGCATGATTGTGCCAAAAGACTAAAGTTCTTTGTGTAATTACTTTCAGAATACAAATCTGAGATACTGTGATATTTATTGTTTAAATTTAATCTAGAGAGATGGTTGATATTTAAAAAGAAATTTCTGATACAGCCTAAACTATCACTTATAGGCGTTGAAAGTTTACATCTCTTCCTAAAGTAAATGATTCATTAAGGATTTGGGGGAAAGTGTTTAATAAGAGTGGCCAGTTAGCTCAGTACATGTTAATTATTTTTTATTAACATACTAGGAGCCCGGTGCACAAAAATTTGTGCACTCGGGGGGGTCCCTCAGCCCGGCCTGTGCTCTCTCGCAGTCTGGGACCCCTCAGGGGATGTCCACCTGCTGGTGTGCCTGGCCAGCCTGGGTGAGGGGCTTATGGCTGTTTTCAGGCTGGCCAACCTCCCCAGTGTGGACCCTCACCCCATTGGGGTGTGGCAAGCCTGGGTGATGGGGTGAGGGCCGTTTTCAGGCTGCCCACAATCCCTTCAGGGTTCGAGTCCCTACTGAGGTACCTGACCAGCCTGATTGAGGGACTGAGGGCCTTTTTCAGGCTGCCCACAGCTCCCATTGACCCAAGGTCCCCCATGAGGCTGGCTGGAATCAGGTTTCTGGGGTTTATTTATCTTCTATAATTGAAACACTGTTGCTTTGAGCCTAGGCCTAAGCAGGTAAGGAAGCCTCCTGTTTGTTTCAGCTCCGTGGCTTCTAAATTGAAACATTGTTACTGTGAGCAGAGGCTCAGCCAGCCTAGGCAGGCAGTTGCAAGGAAGCCCGCTATTTACTCTAGCTCCGTGGCTGCTGGCCTCCGTCTTGGCTGGGTTAATTTGCATACAGCCACTCTGATTGGCTGGTGGGCGTGGCTGGTGGGCGTGACTTAGGCGTCCCAGAGAGACAGTTAATTTCCATATTGCTCTTTTATTAGAGATTAATATAGCATATAACCTCTTCATAGAAAGTTCTTTAAATGAAGTTTGGAAATGAAAGAGGGTGTAAGCTTGTTTCATAATAGATGTACCGGTCACTTATAGCACTCATTGTAATTACTAATTTCATTCTTGACATTTTATTTTTCCCTTTATTGTAAATTTTCTCAGTGATTATATGCCTTGTGCAAGATAGGCTACTTTAAAAACCTGTTTTCAACAAGATGCATAATAAGTTAATGAAGTTCCAGATTTTTGTTTTTCTGTTTATATTAATACTAGAGGCCCAGGTCACGAATTAGTGCACCCGTGGGTCCCTTGGCCTGGCCTGATGGGATTAGGCTAAAACCAGCAGCCCAACATCCCCAGAGGGATCCCAGATTGCAAGAGGGTGCAGGGCAGGCCGAGGAACCCCACTGGTGCACGAATCCCCTTTTCCCCCTTTCCTCTGAGATTCATCATGTTCTATGTTTCCATACCTGTGGTTTCCAGTGGTCAGTGCTCATCATAGCTACTGGCCAGTCAACTGGTCACTTAGGCTTTTATATATCTTAATAATAAAAGCGTAATATTAAAATTAACCGTTTCTCCGGGACGGGGGTAAGCCACGCCCACTAGCCAATCAGAATGGCTGTATGCAAATTAGCTCAGGCAAGATGGCGGCTGGCAGCCCTGGAGGCCAATGCAGTGCCAGCGGCAGGGTGAGCGGTATGTGGGGGTGGGTAGGAGGGAGATGGCAGTTGGCGGTTG
>PVJC01025996.1:0-24341 GCA_004026665.1 Murina feae | reverse complement strand
AGGGGCGCAGCTTCACTTTCCCTCCTGCCGCAATGGAAAGGGCTGTTTACTCAGGTCCGGGAGTGGCGGCCGCCATGTTGGCTGGGCTAATTTGCATACAGCCGCTCTGATTGGCTGGTGGGCGTGGCTTACCCTGTCTCGGAGAAACAGTTAATTTTAATATTTCGCTTTTATTAGTTTAGATTGATTTCAGAGAGGATGGGAGAGATAGAAACATCAAAGATGAGAGAATCCTTGAACAGATGCTTCTTGCACACCTCCTATTGGGGACCAAGTCTAAAACCTGGGTATGTGCTCTGACCAGGAATCAAACCGTGACCTCCTGGTTCACAGGTCGACAATCAACCATTGAGCCACACTGGCTGGGTGCTTTTGTTATTTTCTGATGGAGATAATGGATCACTGTGAATTAAAGGTCAACTCTTACATGCTCCTCTACTGACCAAGCAGTTCGGAAATTTCAGCTACTGCAGTTTCTAAAGTTGCAGGGGAAGACTGCATCCATCTGCAAACTCTCCTCACCGCCTGCACAGAGGTGATCTGCTGGGGCCAGGGTGAGCCCTGTGTCACTGATGCGTGTCCAGTGCTGACGGCCAGGCTCCCTTTCCTGTCTCGGGCTGGAATCCAGCCTACGACCAGGGCAGAGGATGACACACTGGGAAAACTCACTCACATTACTGCCCACCTCGGAAAAGGCATGAATGACGAGAAGCAGGGCCGAGCTCTCTGCAGGGAAGCTAACATACAATGGATGCTGTTTCCAATGAATGCCCGGGCATGTCCAACCCAAAGGGGACAGTGCAAGGGAGGGAAGGCCCAGGAGGATAGAGGAGGAGGAGACAGAGTCGGCCTCTGAAGAATAGCACAGGGACCTCAGCTTTTGGTGTTTTGGCTTTAAAATGAACCTGTTCATTTCAAATTCACGGTGGTACTAATGTGTTAAAGGGAAATAAACACACGACGATGAGCAACTTGCTTACTTGGTTTATCCCACCGCACGTCGAGGGCCGAGTGGTTGAGGACAGTCAGGAAGACCCGGGCTCCTCTCTGCGGCAGGCCAGCCCACGTCGTCACTGTCGCTTCCTGGCTTGGTGTAAAACCCACGCTATTGTGGACAAAAACTTTATACGTGTATGTGGTGAACCTACAAGGTTTGTAGAAAAGACACATATGAATTTCTCTTGTACAGGAAACAAAACACCATTTCCTTGTTCCTCAACAAAATACAGGACTTTTCTGCACAAAATGCTAATTTCCTTTTTCCTCTTAACAATATACATTATCTTCTTTACACACACACACACACACACACACACACACACACACACACACAATCCTTATTTTTTTGAAACTCTTGAGCCTTAACCAAAGTGTCAGGAAAGTACTTTATTAGGACCACGAAGCACAGATGGCTATTAAAAACCGGCGTGGTTTATCATCTCCCACTCTCACTGTTTTGGGAAGTGATGAGGATTAAAACCCGTTCAAGTTGCAGCTGCCAATCTGGCCAGTTTTCTATCTGCATTCCATCCAGAGAGTTCCATGCTCTCCTTCTGGGAAATGCATCCATTTTCAAACATCAGAATCTCTCCTCACCATCCTCTTCCTGTACCTACGCTTCTTCCCCTACATCTCACCAGCAGAGAGATATAAACCCTTAAATTAAACCTAACAGGGTGAAAGGGAGCAACATCCCCCGCTGAGTCTGGCACAGTGAGCCATATTCTGCCTTCATGGGAAGATAGTTACTTGAGTTAACCCTGTGGAAATAGAATCTTGATTTGTAGGCAAAGGAAGCCTGAGGCTGTGATGGGGACTTTTCAAGTCACAGATTAAATGGATGAGTCAAGCCACTGGTCTTTGACTGGTATTGAACCTGGGACCCTTCCGCTCTATCCACGGAGCCAAAGGGAACAGGGTTACCTATGGTTTTTAGCAAGTGCTAAATACTCTACATGACTAAGACATGTGAGAAGGAGTAATAATAGTATTTACTAGTTAACGTGTATTAGAAAGTTCCTACATGTACTGATTCATTAGCTCCTCACAATTACTAGAAAGTGCTATGATGATACCCATTTTGAAAAGGAGGAAAGTAAGGATCAAAAAGTTAAATCATTTGTTTAAGTCGTCAAGGTAGTAGGTTGGGGGAGTACAAATTCAGATCCCAGACCCTGCTCTTCAAACCACCATAGTGATGATCGCAGTAATGCCCATCATAATGAGAGCCAGATCTGTCCATACTTGGATGATAGCATATCACTGGGGCTTGAACTTGAGGCATTTTTCTAGCAGAGGGGATAGATTTTTGCTTACACATCTGAACGGTCTTGCCAAATTTCCTGTGTCACCACTAGTAGGAATTGGAAGGATGGGGAGTTGGGGTTAAGAGGGTAGAAAGTCTGTGATAATCGAATGAAATGAAGCTAATGGCTCACATGGGGAATGAACCTGCGACCTCGGCTTCATTAGCTGTCCCCCTGAGTAAAATACTTTTAATTGTGTTTTATTCCACAACACGGCTTAACAGAAATTTAGCTAGGATCAGGGTGCCTAATCTCGTACAAAATTTGAATTTTTCTTCTACATATGTGATATTATATGTTAAATAATCTCTATGGCTTTAAAGTGAGTCATTTTTTGACTCTTTTCTATAAGTGAAATTAATGGCACCAGATGGCACTAAATTGGTGAATTGTAAATAAATTCTGTAGGACCTTATTTCTTCCAGTGATACATGAAGCTATTTCATTATAATTTAGGAATGGTGAAATGCACAATTTATGCCTGCATAATTGAAATGTAGGTCATATAGATATGTGTAATTAGAATGCCTGTTTTCAATATAATACTACAATCTTAGAGATAGCTTTAGAGCTTCTCTGCTTCAAATAACAAAATTAGCTGCCACATTTTACAGGTAAGAAAAACTGAGCCCTCCGAAGGTAAGTGGCTTGGCCTAAGGATACACAACTAGTTAAGGTGACTAAATCTCATTTTCCGCATTTCTAATAGTAAATTCTCGCCACTACCCATGGTTTTACTAAATGAGAAATCAGTAGGCATCTTACTTGATGTCATGCATTTGTCTTTAGCATTTTCTTTAATTTTCCTGGTGAAGTTAAAATCTAAGGAAACAGCATCTTGAAATCTTAGATAGAATACCTCCTTACATGGTTTTCATCGTATCTGAAACCTAATCTTTATGCAAGTATACAGACCTATGACTCTACATGTCAGTTTATATAGTTTATATATATTTCACTTGACATTTAAAAAGAGTGTGTTGCCCTGGCCGGTTTGGCTCAGTGGATACAGCATCAGCCTTCAGACTCAAGGGTCCCAGGTTCGATTCCGGTCAAGGGCATGTACCTTAGTTGCGAACACATCCCCAGTAGGAGGTGTGCAGGAGGCAGCTGATGATCGATATTTCTCTCTCATCGATGTTTCCAACTCTCTATCCCTCTCCTTTCTTCTCTATGGAAAATCAATAAAATATATTTAACAAATAAAAAATAAATAAAAAGAATGTGTTAGTGCGTTTATAGTATTTTTAAAGTCACTTCAGGTATAATGGTTTTTGAGATGGACTTAGATGATGATTACTACCGTTTCCCCAAAAGTAAGACCTTAGTCTTGCCTCTTGCTGAAATATAAGGCATCCCCCCTGAAAATAAGACCTCCCCGAAAATATGGCCTCCCTGAATATAAGGCCTCCCGATAATAAGTCCCCAGACGTAAGGCCCCGATAATAAGGCCTCCCAAAGCTACTGTAACTCTAGACTCTGGGCCGTAGCAGTGGGCGCCACCTCGCACTTCACTGTTGGCCGCTGTGTAGCCAGAGCAGACAGGAAGTGCGAGGTCTCTTTTAATCAGAGCCCGCGCTGCTGCCAGGACAAGCTGCCGCCTGCTGCTCGCTCTGCCCTGACGGAGTCTGGCTGACTCACAATTAGACAGTGAGACGCAAGGGGCAGGAGTCGGGCACATTGTGTGGACACACTGGTAATAAATTTCCTTTTTTTTTTTGTTCAACAATAAATGTGTACTGTATTCTTCTTCATGGAAAAATAAGACATCCTCTGAAAATAAGACCTAGCACATCTTTGGGAGCAAAAATTAATATAAGACACTGTCTTATTTTTGGGGAAACAGGGTATTATCATATAGGACATTCCACTTAGTTAATAATAAAAAAATACTTTTAAAAGAAAAATGCTAGATTAGCGGGCTTCATATACTCATGCAAAATTTATGGATATCAACTTCTCAAAATATTGTGTTCCCTATGTTTGTCTTAAAAAATGTACCATTTTAAACCCTATAGGAAACAGTTTTTTTGAAATCTGAACAGTGAACTAACACTTACAATTGAGTAAAATCAATTGTTTGGTTTTAGATATTGTGATCTGTCACAGTGTTATCCCCTAAATGATTAATTTGTTGAGACCATCCTCAAGGCTCTCCCTTTACCAACACACAGAAAATGGCAAACTTATTGCGTTATAAACATGACTATGGTGTTTTTCCTTGTAAAACATAATATACATTACAATCTTATTTCTAGAACCATACTCCTCTCAAGGTTCGGTTGCTATTATTCGAGTGAAGTAGAAAACCAGGTTCAGTTGAGATGATGGTTTTTAATCTGTTGACCTATTGAGTAGATAATTTAGGTAAATGAATAAATGGATGGATATTTCACTGATTCATTCAGTCCAGGAAGAGAGAGGGCGGCGAAGCCCAATAGGAAACTTCTAGTTCAAGACTCAAAGGATGATCACTCAGTCCGGGAGATGACAGCAATGGGAGCAGGTGGGGAGCCAGGGGTGCACGTGAGCTCTGCCAGGAGAACACGAGGCCTGTGCTCTGTAGTCAGAGTAGAGACTACAGTATTCAGTACTGCGTCTACAGAAGTAACCCGATGAAAAAGATGTCTGCAACGTTTTCTTAAAGGAATACCTGCCGTGCTTTAGAATTTAATCATGTTGCTTGGACTCATGAAGGGGTAGAAATCATCTAATCCCACTGAAAAGCCTCATTTTATAAACAACAAAAGGGAAGCCAGAGAAAGTTAAGGGACTTGCCTAAGGTCACCAAGCCAGCCTGCTCACAGGATGGGACGGCACCCACGTCTCCCCGCTCATCTGTGCAGTCTCTTTCTGATACTGATGGCTACTCCCCATTTCTCCAAACTCTAGACTGAATTCTTTCAAGTGCCCAGGTGTTAACTAAATAATTTCCATGGACTGTAGTAATGATATATAGCAATTATTCTCAAGAAACAGCGCACACCTGACAAGTGCCCACTGCTACCGCAGTTTCATGTATGTTCAATATTTCCAAATTCCTCTTAATCTTACATTAATGTTTATGTCTTGCTTGAGCTGTGACACAGGCAGTAAGTTAACATACCCAAGTTCAAGCTCAAAAGGCTCATTTTAAGACGGCAAACGTGAAACAGGCTGACTGCTTTGGCCTGATGACTAACGGTGCAGATAACGACCAAACGCGTTTCACTGAGTAACTGATAACATGCACACACAGTGAAGATGCAGCCATACTTAGAACGATTCAACATGCTCTGAGCTCAGTGCTAGCACTTGTTTTCATAGTTTCGTAATCTCACCTGCTAAGACCCTTATCTTCATAAAACTGCCGGGTTCCTGAGTAAATATTGTGCCACAGATTTAAATCTTCTGGGGGATTTGATGCAAGTGGTTGCTGGATTTTACATCTCAGAAGCTCATATCTAAAGCAAAAGACAAGCAGAAACATTGGGATTACCTCAACTCACGTTATTACCAAAATTCAGGTGTTTCGTGGGATGAGTATGTGATGTGTGCACGCAAATGTAAAGAACACATCTTCACTTATGTTTACAGAGTTTTTTCAAGATTATTATTTTTTTCCTGACTCGAGTTTCAAACAGTCAACTGTTTTGAAGCCATCAACTATATTCGCACTTTTCTGCTATCAGTGAGAACGGTCACATTTCAGATTTCTTGCATGTCAGGTTTGCTAAGACTTTCTTGCCAGTTTCACACAAAGTAGAAACACAAAATGCATATAAAGTTAATGATTTTCTAAGACTTCAACCGTCATTGCTTTATGAACAGCGATAACATTATCAACTCCATAGTCTTGGCGAAGGGTCAAGCCACTTCAGAACTACTCTTTTCTTTCTTCTTATCTGTAGCCCTGACCACATTCTTTCCAGGTTTCCAGGTAATAACAACATACCAAAGGATTATGGGCTGGCTTTGGAATTTTGAGCCACATTTGTGTAAATGTATCCCTCAGAACATGCACCAAGATTTCCTGATATATAATGAAATTATACTTTGAAAATCAAGGAAGGACTATGTCAAGAATCATGAGAGAACAATGGTTGTTGTTTCAAGGTTTTTTAGTTCCTCACAAAATTAGGATATAGCCCAGTCGGTGTGGCTCAGTGGTTGAGCATTAATCTATGAACCAAGAGGTTGCTGGTTCAATCCCCAGTCAGGGCACATGCCTGCGTTGCAGGCTTGATCCCCAGTAGCAGACGTGCAGGAGGCAGCAGATGGACATTTCTCTCTCATCAATGTTTCTATCTATCTATCCTTCTCCATTCCTCTCTCTTTCAAAAAAATAAAAACGTATTTTAAAATTAATAGATTCCTACCTTGATGAACTTGTCTGGTCCCGTATAAGTCAGGATACATAATATGCAACTGTATGAAATTTATGTGTGGGGGATAGCCAGTAAGGAACTGACTCTATGTTCATACGTTAGTTACAGCCTCCTTCCTTCCTGGAGAGATGAGCCCACAACAAAATCTAAAGCACAGTCCCTTTTTCTTACCTCAAACCGGGTCCATTTGGCCTGGACGGTGGCTGCCAAGAAACCCCAGCATACGATTCACTGAGTGGGACCACGGACAGCGGCTGAACACCTTGAGGTGGGGAGGGGTGGGTTGTAACGTGGGTAGGCGAACTCTCTGTGCATCCTCCTAGATGCCCGCTCCCTCCTGAGCAAGCCACAATGCTGACCGAGTAATCAGTGAAAGGAGTCAGACCAGTGATGACATGGCTTAACACTGTGGGGGTGACATTCATTATTGTGACGTGAGGGTTGGGCATACGGATCTCATAGCTAAGCACGTCTCCATTCTGAATGAGCGGGGGTTTCCACGAGACCTGGAGGAAAAGACAAATAGAATCAGTGTGACGACACAGGAACAGAGCAACTGGAAGTTCATAGGCCTGGAACGTTGCTCTGTCTGGTTTTCAGTGAAGTTGCTTGCTAAATGTCTACTTAAAAAAAAAAAATTCGTATTGATTTCAGAGAGGAAGGGAGAGAGAGATAGAAATATCAATGATAAGGGAGAGTCATTGATTGTATGCCTCCTGCATGCCCTCTACTGGGAATCAAGCCCACAACCTGGACATGTGCCCTAACCTTGAATGGAACTGTGACCTCTTGGTCCATAGGTCAACATTCAACCACTGAGCCATGCCAGTCGGGTGCAAATGCCTATTTTTGCATGAGACAGAGGTGAGGGTTTGGGGTCAATTAGTGACCTCCAGGAACTAAGGGAAATGCCATTCCCTGGGTTTGGCTTTCCATCTTGATACTTTCTAGGCCTGTCAGACCAGTACACACCTTGGTGATGCATCGCCCCGGTGGGGGACCTGGAGCACACAGAGCACACACGGAGGCAATTCACACATCCACGCGCATCCAGGGGGCAGCGAGCAGGAGGGGCTGATCATTTTCCTGTTTATAACTCAATTAAATGAAACGTCAGAACCCCTTGCTTCGCATCATGAGTGTGTGCACTCTAAGTGTATAACTACTTTTTTTGTGTTAGATGGTGATGAGGGGATCATTATTTGCTTTTTCTGGCGATGCACAATTGGGTTCCTATATTTCACTCCTGCATAAAGAAGAAAGTAAAAACAAAAAACACCTCCTATTTGCAAATATAAGCGATGCACAGAGAGCTTTGACAAAGGCAAGCAAAGGATGACTGTTTAACTCATGGACTTGAGCTTCAGATGAAACAATGTTTAATAATGGAATCCTATGTGCAATGGTCCTTTCCTCTTCTGGCTAAATTCTGCAAGGGCATATTGGCAACACATTCACTCTTGGAGTAAAAAGACCCTGGGAAAAAAATGCACAGGCCATGAAAAATATCACTTATGCGTATGCCACCCTCATTCATCTTTTATCGTTGCCTCTCGATGTCCCTGACATTTTAGAGTATATCTTTCAGATCCTGAATAGACTATAAGCTTCCTGGGAGCACGTTTGGTACCCATGTACTGCCATGCCCGCCGAGTTCAGTAAGTAACTGTGGGCATGGCTGATTGAAAAATATATTTTGCCTTAGCATGCAATTATTTTTAAGTTTCAAAAGACACATTTCTGCTAATGGGTATATGCATTATCTGCATTCGTAATCTCATACAAAATCCAAGTCAGAAGAAAATAGTAAGAATGTCCCGGCTGGCATGGCTCAGTGGTTGAGCCTTGACATATGAACCAAGAGGTCACGGTTTAATTCCCTGTCGGGGCACATGTCCGGGTTGTAGGCTCAAACCCCTGTAGGAGGCATGCGTAAGGCTGGTGTTCAATGATTCTCTCTCATCATTGATGCTTCTCTCTCTCTCTCTCTCTCTCTTTCTTCCTCTCTAAAATCAATTTAAAATATTTTAACAAAAAAAATAGGTGAGAATGATGATTAAAGACTCAATTCCTTGGATGTTGGTTAAAATACACCCCACAGCAGAGCCATGCCTGGACACAATCTGGTTGACACCACTATTCCTGGTGGCAGCCTTAGAGACTCAGCTCGCTGGCCAGGCTGATCTAAATGTCTCTCGAGTGAGCAGAGAAGCTGTGGGTATTGCTTCATTCCTGGCTGAGGTCACAAAATCAAAGGAAAGAGGGAACTGAAAGAAAGAAAAGGAAAGAAAGAAAAAAAAATCCAGGGAACTTGTTTTGGAGGCTTTTGGGTCATCACTGCTGAAGGAATGAATGACACAGCACTGGGCACTGAGCCATCCTTCTTCTCTAAGTTTTTGTTCTTTTTTTTTTTTCTTTCCGGCCTGCCCATGAAGTATTTGTTGGAGAGCATCCAGAATGATGCCCAGCTCCGCCTTTACAGAGGGGGCATGACTATATCACATCATACTGATGGGGCTTGCTACCTGAGTTCTGCAAAAGTCCCCTCAAGGCAGACAGTCATTTCCCGGAGGATTAACAGCTCCAGGCTTGTTCGGGCTTTTTTCTTTTTACGTTGAGTGAAGTACAATTCTTAAGATTACCCAACCCAGCCCTAACTGGTTTGGCTCAGTGGATAGAGCGTCGGCCTGCGGACTAAAAGGTCCCAGGTTCGATTCTGGTCAAGAGCATGTACCTTGGTTGCGGGTACATCCCCAGTGAGGGGTGTGCAGGAGGCAGCTGATTGATGTTTCTAGCTCTCTATCCCTCTCCCTTCCTCTCTGTAGAAAAATCAATAAAATATATTAAAAAAAAAAAGATTACCCAACTCATGTAAGAAGCACTGCATGCATACCATGGACTTCCAATAAACTTCCTTCTGGTGTTTTACCCACAGAACGCTACACACTTTTGATATTCCTACCAAAACAGGTGCTGCTTTGAACAGTCTCACACGACAACCAAGTCATAAAGGCTTTTAAACAGAGCATGGAGCTTGGAGGCTAAGTCAAATGTCTCCCACAGTTTCCCCTACTGAGCATCACCCAGTGTGTAGTGTGGGTGGGGGAGAGTGCACGCGGGAACCGCTTAGATCCAAGTCATAATTTCAACAGATGAACTTTGCTGTTATGCAAATGTCCTTTGTTTTGTGCTCTGGTGAGCAAGCTACTGTACCGATGCTTTTGGCAGGAGTACAAGCCCAGAGCCATGGAAGCATGTGTGTATTTACACAAAAGAGGCTCCGAAGCTACACAACTCCCTCCTGTTTGGTTACACTAATTTCCCTTGAATGAAGTTTGTATGCCAGCCAAGACAATGGCAGTTAGCCCGTCCTCTGGAGCGTTCCCAGGAGGTCGAGGCGAATAACGGAACACTTTCTAGATCGCCCAGTAATGCCCTATTTTAATTCCGTTCCCCATCATTTTGATTCTTTGATCATTAAGAAAATATATCAGAATTTGGGTCATTGGGACTTCGGTTAATATGCTAATCCAGGTCTGCGTGCTTCCCCTGCCCCTCTCATTCTCTGCTCTATTTAAAACCGACGTGGTGGTGAAGCTAAGCATCCCATCGTGGTATTCACAGTACTTCAGGTGTGTGAGGGCCAATGCCAGCGTCGCCACGAGGTAATTAAGGGGACACGGGGAGAACTGAAACACTGACATCGCAGTCAAGAGCTTGTGGGCCGAAGGCCAGAGCCCAGTTTCTTTAGTGAGCGCGTGAAGACGCCAATGTGTGTGTTTTGTCAGCAGGTGGCTCTGTTCAACAGAGTCCATCCAGGGCTGATGCCTATGTCTGCAGACAGAACACCCAGCATCTTACCTCGGCTGCCCCGGGTCCGAGCACCCGCACCGAGGGGGGCAGCACTCCGGCGGGCCTAGAGGGTCTCGTGGTCACCTCCGCCCAGGCGCTGCTGTTCGTGCCCCCATGCAGAGTGCTCATCAGGACCCGGTACTCGTACTTGGTCCACGGGCTGAGGGCGGAAGTCTTGTCCATGTACCGCGTGGAACGGTTTCCCGGGAGAGTCACCAAGGCAGTGACTTCGTCCTTCCCTTGGACCCTCCTCTCGATGGTGACATTCTCCACCACGCCATTGGGGTGGGTGGGGGGCTTCCATGAGAGGATCACAGATGTCGGGGTATCGGAGAACAACTCGGGGCTTGGGATGCCTTTCGGCGCGGCTGGGGGTGTGCAGACAGCCTGGGACTGTGGGGAGAGGGAACAGCCCTGTGCAGTGCAGGCTTCCACCTGGAAGGTGTAGGCAGTGTGTGGGTGCAGCTGGGTCACGGTGTGGTTGGTGGCATCGCCAGGAGCTCTCAGGAAGAGCTGGCCGCGCTGGTATAGGTTATAGTGTGTGAGGACCCCGTTGGGCTGTAGAGGGTGCTGCCAGGTGACCAGCATCGCTCGGGGGTCCACAGCCAGGAGCATCGGAGGGTCCACAGGTCCGGGTCCTGTAGGATTGAACGAAACCCAGAAAGTGATAGCGCCTGGAGACGTCCCACATGTCCTGAGAACAAAGCTGCCAGGGGCACTGATGCTCCCACCAGGACAGGGAATGGGAGCCTCGGGGAAAAGCCAAGGTGCAAAGACAAGGACCTGGACGGCGCTGCTCACCAACGCACAAGGGGGACGCGCTGAGCAGCACTGAGCTCAACTGCCGTTTTCCTTTCTAAATGGTTTTATCCAAATCGTGTCTTTTTCTTAAAGTTCATGCTGAGAAACAGCCTGAGGACTTTTTTTGGAAATCAAGCCATTCGAGGAGAAATAGACACGAAGGCGGCTGTAGCCCAAGTCCTAGCTTCTGCCACGCTTTTTTTTTTCTTCCTCAAGAGCCCCGTCGCTAATTGTAATCGATAGCACTGTCCTAACGAACCCGCGGTTTACAGCCCAGTAGCCCCCTCCCCGGCCCCCGCGCCACCCCGTCCACGTCCACTCCATGTTCCACGTCACGCCCAGCTCTGTTTATCATTCTCGGCCGCGTCTGGCAATTCATCTACTCCCTGTTAATATTACAGGTGATTTTTTACTCCGGCTGTGACAGAAGCTGCCGATGGAGCTCTTTCACCTGCTGATAAATAAACAATACGCAGATCTGACCTTTGGGGGAACAGGTTTTACGCTCGCGCCACTCAGCATTCTAACTGATTCAATTATCAGGAAGGTTCAGGAGGCCCCGTGAATACTGAAGAAGGCCCGCCATATGCCCGCGAGGTGCTGCGGGACGCCGAGTACTCTGCAGCCCTCCAGAGAAATTCCCTAATTGTAAATAATTTCGCCGCGCGCCGCCATCAAGTCACCTTGAATGCAAGCCCCGCAGCCCGCGGAGGCAAAGTGTTATTTAAGCTTTACTGGGCTGCGTTAAATTCTGCCATGTGAAGGGCTGTTAAGTTTTTCAATTGAAATTTCATTTAAAATGCAGGTGCTTTTTATTATACGGAGGCTTTACTGCTCTCTAGGTACAAGCAAGAACACGGTGCAATAACACAAATCTGCTCAATCACTGATCAGTAACAGCTGTAATTCCGGAACATTTAGCATTCTTATAAACCACGGCCCGAAATCCATCAGCTACTACAGCCGATCGAGAATACATCCTCTTCCCCTTTTCCTGCCCATAGCGATGCTGACATTTATGAGAATTTTTTTTTGTTCTGTGAACATCAGATTTAAAAAAAAAAAAAATCTTTATAAAAGGTATACTTGGATTAAGTAATTGTTCCAAACAGCATTGATGACGTGAGTGTGTGTGTGCACATGCGCGATTCAGTGTTACGCTCGAGGTCTGTTTTAAATGTGACAACTCCTTCGCAAAACCAGTGGCTACAAGATAGCTGGTCATGTAAGCCCAGTGTCATGCAACGCGGTCCATGTATTTGTCACCAACTGGCCTGACGGTCGAATTGAAATCGCTATTTGAGAGGAAAGAGGTTGCCCAGCACTCACCCCCGCATCAAGCCATTGCTGACGATTTGGTAATGATCCCATTAGAGGAGAATAACCCCTGCACGTTCAGGCGTCTTGGTAGGGATCCCACGTGGCATTTTAGTCAGATACCAGAGCTTTCATGTTAAAGCTTTCTTAAAACCATGGTGACACGTCTCACGTTTGCCCTCCGGTATTCAGTAGAAGTGGCCATTATTATATCAAAATAGGAATTCCTTTCTTACTCGCACATGTCATCCAAACTTGGCTGTTTCCCAACAAAAAGCCAGTGCGAATCTTGTAAGATGTCAGTATTGTTTTGAGAAACTAAATCCTTTGAGATTGGGGTCCATAAAATCAACGCTGGATTCAAGGCTTTCATATCTAACTCCATGCCACCCTTCTCCCTTCAAAACTAAAAAAGCGCAACATACCCTTACAACTCAGAATATTTTCTATGTGGGCTTCACCAGGGTTTTGCATAATTATTTCTCACACGTGCACTATCGAACTGGGAACTTTTTCAAGGGGAAGAAACAACAAGGATGCGGTTTGATGTGTTTTGATGGGGATTCGCTTTTCATTTCTCCCGAATAAGACACTAGCGTTATGAGTGAAACAGCCGTGACAATGAGATGAACTTGTACTTCAAGCCTCCACAGAGCACAGGCTTTCCCTCAAGATGATCTCTTATCTTGGGAAAGAAGAGGTGCTCCATGTCAATTTCATGATTTTGCTCCCCCTTAAAAGCCAGCACATTTTATTAGCTCTCCGCTCGGAGTCGGTTTCCTGCTCTTGTTGCAAGAAGGGTCCTTAAACTTGTGTGATTCAGGAGAGGAATCCGAAAGCAGCTTAATTAGCTCCTCTGGCCAGGCAAGTGTTAAAACCCAACTCCTGGCACGGGTTCAAGTGTGTGCTTCAAAAGGACAGGCCGGATCATCTTATTCTATATACAAATCAACCGGCATGCGACTGCGTGGTGGAAAGGGTCAGCGCAATTATGTAAAACATGAGTAATAACTATAATTGGGGCAGTTTGCTAATATAATAAAAAAGCTCTGAACACGGGCAAAGTTATGCTCACGGCGGTAGCTATCACTTTCTAAAGGAAGAATTCATGGGTGAAATGACATGAAAAAGATGGTTATAAAATTTTAATGGAATGATAAAAGGCAAAAGTCAGCCTCTCAGCTGAATTCTTAAAATCCCAATATATCACCATCCGCCGCTTAACTGTAAAATCAATGTGGGGTGTAACATGTTGTCAATGCAGCTGTCACTGGGAAGTATGACAGCCACAGCTCAGCTGGCCAGGGACAGAAATACACCCGTATGGCCACACCCGGGACACAGTTGTTTGGGGAACTCCCTCCCGGAGCCAGGAACGCGGCATCCTCTGTCCAGATCCAGACTCGGAGTTCAGGCCATTTCATTATTACAGCTTCAATGGCGGAAAGTAGTTTCATTTTGGCAAATGGAATTGTCTTTTATGGGAAACTATCTTGCTCCACAGCATCAGAAGTTCAACCCCGGCCTTACACAAAGCTGTTAACGGAGGGATCTGCTGATCTCTGTTTGCTCTCAGGTGTGTATGTTGGCAATGGTGTGTGTGCACACATGTGCATGTGTCATTGTGTGCATGAGTGAATGGGTGGGCCTACTCACACCTTTTGCGTGTGTCTAACTTTCTGTGGTTTTCACCTCCTTCTACACGTGCTGGCTATTAGTCACCTGAAACTGCTCAGTTTCCCTATTATGTCCTCATTGTTGGCCTGAAGCAACTTTTTACCATTTTCATTAAAAACTCACTCAATTTCAAAGCCCTTTTTCAGTAATCTCAACTCCACAACAAATGAATAGCCCTGGAATTTCCCAATGACTTCAAAATCAAGGTGGCAAATATATGGATTCATAATTACAGAGAGCTATATGTTATATGCTAATTGTTAATGTGGCCTTTTGATATTCACCGCTGATATGCTAGCAGAAGTGGAGAGTGATGGAGTCCTTCATCCCTTTAATCATGAAATCTTTCTATCAATTTATTATTTATACCCCAACTACCTGCCAACAGGATTTCTGACAGCTCATCATAAAAGACTTAAATGTAATAGGATCAAAAAAATAAAGATAAAGAAATATTAATCTGATGATGATGAAAAGGGTTCAACAGCTCTATCTCAAAACAAAGAGGAAGAATGGGCACTGTGATTTTGCACCAAAATGAACATGCAGGTCCTTGGCAACTGATGAAATAAGAAAAGGGCTGGTAACACAGGATGGATGGATATATATATATCCTAAGCAACCATTACAGCAGGACGACCAGAATGACCGGTCGCTATGATGTACACGGACCACCAGGGGGTGGACACTCAATGCAGGAGCTGCCCACTTGTGGTCAGTGTGCTCCCACAGGAGGAGTGCCACTCAGTCAGAAGCGGGGCTCACGGCTAGCGAGTGTAGTGGCAATGGTGGAAGCCTCTCCCACCTCTGCAGCAGCACTAAGGAGCCAAGCTAAGGTAAGAAGCGTAGAGCAGGTGGGCAGTAAGGAGTGAGTTGTTCCGGACTGTGAGAGAGATGTCTGCCTACCAGCAGTCAGACAGCCCCCAAGGGGTCCCAGACTATGAGAGGGTGCGGACTGAGCTGAAGGACACCCCCCCCTCCAGTGCACAAATTTCGTGCACTGGGCCTCTAAAATATATATGAGCCAAAGCAACTGTTACCATTTGGTTGACCAGTCACTATGATGTTCACTGACCACCAGGAGGCAGATGCTCAAGACAAGAGCTGCCCCCTGGTGGTTAGTGCGCTCCCACAGCCAACCTACCACAGCCAGCCAACCTCCCTTGGTCCCTCCCCCTGGATGGCTGGCCCTGATCATTTACCAGACCTCCGGTTGATTAATAAAAGGAACTGCTGAAGACCAGTAGGTGTGCAAATGGAAATGGACCTTGGTCGTCTGAGAGTAGGAGAACCAATAAGAGGAAACTATTTTTCTCCATTTCTCCTGAGATCAGGACCAGAGAGTATACATTAGTAAGAATGCTTTTTCTTCCAGAATTGGAGTATATTGTTCAGTAAATAGCTACGGACCCATCCTTGAAAGTTTGGGACAGAAAATTAAGTATATCGCTGAAAGAATTCAGGAAGGCAGGAGTGCAGACAGCAAAGAATGAGAGGTTCCAGATTGGGAAGAGCAGGATGGCTTATATGCCCCAAAGGCCAGGTGGGTAAGAATTTTTCAATAACTAATCCATCCTTCCAAAGCATTTATCCACAAAGACATCTGTACCCCTATGCTCACTGCAGCATTACTCATGGTGGCCACGACATGAAAACAACCAAAGTGTCCCCTGACAGATGACTGGATAAAGAAGATGTGGTACCTTTATACTATGTTATAGTACTCAGCCATAAGAAAAGATAAATACTCTCAACAATAAAGATTTAAAATAAAAAGAAAAAAGAAAATACTACCACATGCAACAACTTGAATGGTTCTTGAGACTATTATACTAAGTGAAGTAAGTCAGACAGAAAAAGAACCATATGATTTCACTTATATGTGTGACATAAAATTGAAATTCAGACAACAGTATGGTGGTTACCAGAGGGAAGGGGAGAGGGGTTAGTAAAGGTTAAAGGGGACCAAATATGTGGTGACAGATGATTTGACTTTGGGTGGTGGGCACACAAAGTAATATACAGATTATGTATCATAGAGACGGACACTAGAAACCAGCACCATCTTATTAACCAATGTCACACCAATAGGTTTAATTAAAAATTCCTCAGATCACATGGCCAAGGATGTTCAGTGGTGAGCGTTGACCTATGAACCAGGAGGTCACGGTTTGATTTCAGATCAGGGCACATGCCCAGGCTGCGGGCTCAATCCCCAGTGTGGGGTGTACAGGAGACGGCCGATTGATGATTCTCTCTCATCACTGATGTTTCCATCTCCCTCTCCCTCTCCCTTCTACTCTGAAATCAATAAAAATATATTTTTAAAAATTCCTCACGGCTCTTTTCTCTTTGCTCATTTCCCGCCCTGGTGAACTTCCTGCCTGCAGATAGGAGATCATGCTCCATATTTTGTAAGCATCACCACCGAGGTAATCCACAGTCACCTTTTCTTGATGGGAATAGAAACGATGAGTGCCAGGGAACGGAGGTCATTTCATCCCTTTTCCAGTGTGGCATTCTATGGGAATCACCTCTGTAGTGGGTTGAACAATTGAATAAAGAATCATCTATTTATTCAACTGTTTTAACAATGAATTCTTTAAAACTCTATTTCAAGTGTGAGCTCTCTAGACCACAAATCTGAATGAAAAGAGCTTGTGACCAGGCTGTCCGCTTCCCCAGAGTGTGTGTAGGTCCCCCTGAAGGGGAGTAGGTGTGCTGAGTGGCACATCGATGCCCTCTGGGCCTTACGCAGTGTTTATTGCGCTGAGCTGATAACTTTCTAACTGTACCTTCAAGACCAAAAGCCCTTGGGATGTGCCCTTGTAAAGGACCTAACTTGTTCCCAGGGAGAAATGGGTGAAATAGTACATATTGTTGTTCATAAGTGATGTTTGTAACCTTTGAGGAACGAAAATAGTTCTGATTCTATCTCATCGATGCCATCTCCTCACAAAAACACTGTAACTAAGGTTACTGTAGAAATCAAATACTCTATTGAATAAACAACCAGTACTGTTTCACACACTATGCCTTTGGACTAATATCTAGTCTTAAGAAAGTCACTCCAGTCCTCAATGGACACAGAGCTGGAATGGCAGTTGGCCAACAGAACAACATCATCTTAAGAAGCCCCGGATTAAAAGACTTGACAAGATTAACCCTAAAAACATCAATGCTCAAAGATCCAGTGTCCTCATTCACTCCATGTAGCCTGCATTAATTTATAACTTCTCTATTATGCTTCCGCTGCTATGCTTTTATTGAGGTAGTTTGTATAAAACTAAATTATTATGTCCATGAGTTTATTTCCTGTATAACCTAGTAAAAACATATAAATGCAAACATAGCCCCTCCCGTGAAAAACTATAAACTTTCTTGGTTGAATAAGGCAATCCCAATCTACTCTACGTATTAGATGCAGACTCACTGGGAGTGGATTCTACTTCCCTGTTCAGAAGAAGGCTGTCTGTCAAGTGTAAATAGAAGTACAAGGAAACCTGTTTCCAGGGGAAGGTATCATGGTGCTTTAAGCATCCTCATAACGTCAGGCCCATAGTTCAGGTCTTCTATGTACAGGAACCCCTCCAGAGCAGAGGACCCTGCAACATTTGCTCACAGAGGACGAGCTGACAAGCTTTCTCTCGCAGGGCACCTGGAGGCACCCTGAAGGATGGAATGGGGCCATGTCTGTACACCCAGGCCTCCAACCCTCCAAGCACACATTTTCCTTCTTTCTGGAACATTTAACCACCCTTGCCCTACAAAAGACTACTGCCACTAGATGTCAAGAGAATACAGAAGGCCTATTTATGAGTTTAGGAAAAACTAAAGACATTCAAGACTCTCCCGTGTAGAGGACATTTGGCTGCATGTCATGTAGGACACTTACTGTCCTCCGTCGTCATGAACAGAATCCAAGGGCTGAGAGCACTGCCAAAGCCATTGAAGGCAACCACTCGGAACGCATACTCAGTGTGTGGCTGGAGGTCCCTCACTTCATGGCGTAACGATGCCGAAGGACTGGAGAATAACCTAAAGGGGACACATGTTACAGAGTTTCAGACACTCAAATAAATAAACAGGTTAAGGTCAACATGCATTTAAGCATTGCACTTTTCTGTCCTCATATGCTGTCTCTTTGAAAATGAATACCCATTTGGCTGAGGGTTCACAATATTGTGTTCATGTGAGCTGTAAATGATAGTAGCACTGAGTCAATTCTAGTCTAGCATGAATGTTTGCCACATGGAACTTGCAGGATATGCATTATAATTTTATAGCCACAGTTCACCACACAGCATTTTGGGGGTTCAAGTGCATGCTTGCTTTATGTAATAGATGTGCTCATGAAAAATTACGAGTGAAGAAACCTTGTAAAATCTCATTTTCACATGAAAAGTAGATATTTTTACAAAGCAGATCATTACCTCCTAGGATGTTGCTTGTTGTTTTGTTTGCCCCAGTAAATTTCATTTAACAAATGGGAACAAAGATGAAGTTATGGCTACACCACGCCCCCAGGTGCCCAATGGGAGGATGGAAAAGGCAGAATGCTCACTCCAGCAATGCAGGGGAGGTGTGGCCCGGCCTCATCTGGAGCTGGTAGCGGGCTGAGCCGGGGGCGTTGTTCCGAGCTGGTGTAGACCAGGCAACCTGAAGACTGGTTGGAGCGGCGGCCACAAGCCTGGGAGGCAGCATGCCATCTGGAGCTGTGGGGACACACGGATGAATTAGAGCAGAGAAAAGTGTGGCGAACATATGCTGGACGGACCAAAATGCCCCGCATCCTGGAAAAATGTTCCTCGGGATCTGCAGCCGTGTTCACTGTGGCCCATTTAGTTTAACATCTTCGTTCCTGAGCCGCTGTGGGTCCCTATGGTTCATTTCAGCACAATTACATTGGGATTTCACTCCCAGAAGCCAGTCCCCAAACACACGGCAAGGCAGACGAAGGTGCCGTACATTCCCACCCGGACTTCTGTTTGTCTAATTGAAAACACCGAGGGGATCTAGTGCAGCAAACGCTGAAGCGCCTTTTCAAATGTAACTTTTGCTCAATCATCAGGCAATCGACCAGGGAAGGAGTCCAGGGTTTTATTTCTCCCATGTCGCCCGTTTGCGGCTTTAATCACAGTGCTCATGAACACGCGGCTTGTCATTTTCGTTTTGAGGGAGGTTTATTGTAACTGTGTTTTCCTACTATGATAAATATACAAGATTGGCTGCAAGGAGCCCTCTCTAGCCTTGATTCTCACCTATGAAAATGTAAAAGTGAAGCTGCTTTGCACCTGGGTTTTACACAGTCCTCCGCCCCTTCTCACGGTGACTCCATCCTCATTCCAAAATGCTGCAAGGTGGGGAATGAGTGTTCCCAGACTAGTGGACCCTCTGGCATATCTTTCCTGAATTCAGTGTGCCTGCTTGATACAATCTATTGGGGAAATCTATTCAAACAGTTCTAGAAGGCCTAACAGGAATGAAAGCCTATTAGTCTACTTACAAAGCTGACACAATGACTCTGGTCACTGAATTATTTCCCGAACAGGTATAACTTGAAGGAACCTATCGTATTGAAGTCTGCTCTAAAGCTCGTCAGGCACTCAGAAGCAAACTACACAAACTACTGTGGTCTTAGCAAAATCACCTAATGACTCTGAGGTATGTTTCTCATCTTTAAAATGGAGACGGATTTTTTTCCTTTTGCAGGACTGCCCTGAAGATCAGAGACAATGTAAATAAAGCGCCTAAAGTTACGTTGCCTCCGATCTGCCGATTTTTAACTGTTAGTCCCGATTGTTTCTGTTGCTGTTATTTTATTAGACTAATTTGAACTTCCCTCAGGATGGCTTAAGTGCTACTACAATGTCATTTTTAGAAATATTCTTACTGCAATATAAGCTCCTTATGACCCAAGATGACTGGGGGCCATTGGTGAAGGAGAAGAGATCAAAACATTAAAAACAACCATCAAGGTTCATTTTCAACTTCTTTTATAACATTATCCTCTGTGGTGTGAGTATTGCGTGCTCTTCAACTTGGGAGAACCTGTCTATGAACTGAGAGGCTAATGAATGACCAGAGATGAAAAGGGAAGAATTAGATTACACGTCCCATCAATTCCTTGTCAGGGTTTTGAGTTCATCAATGATTTGCTAATTTATTCAATAACCAGGTATTGAGCTTCTCCTCTGAATGAAGCAGTGACCCCTTGTGTGGAGGGGTAACAGCCCTGGGTGAAGGAGATGTGGCCCCTGACCCTACAGGGCATCCGTGGGAACGGAGGCAGCAAGCAATGCACCACACAGATGCACGAGATCACGCCACACTGTGCATGTGCCTGCGGGAAAAGCAGAGCAAGGGGAGGGAAAGTGAAAGGAAGTGTGTGGTTTTCCTTATTTTGTAACAGCTCGGGTTGCACAGGGAAGCCACGGGAAGAGCTTGTCACTGGGTAGCATTTGAGCAGAGACCTCAATGACAATAGGAAGGTGGCCGGGAGAGTAAAAATCAGAACAAAAATCAGCTTTGACACATTATCAACATGAGACATTTGAGTAATAAATACGTCCACCAAAATAATCTCTTCGAGTGTTAAAAACGACATCGCCGTGCTATCAGAACAGAACAGAGGAACTGTCCAAAAGGAGACCCCATCATAACAACAACAATGATGATAAAATATCACGAGTTCTCTTCTGAGTGATAACAACAACAACAAAAAAAGTACTCCATTACACTGGTCACACTCTGGTTATATAACATTGCAAACTATTTCCAAAGAGAGTGATCATCTTGGGTGATTTATGCAGAACTCTTCACTCTGCGTGCTTTCGGTAACTCTGAATCCTGGAAACCTTTCTTTCCCCTTTGGTTAACCCCTTTTATCCACACCTATTCCTCAGAGGCCTCTTAACCCCGAAGCAATAACTGGGAGATGGCCGTAATTCCATCCCTGGTTCCGGAGCAGAAGAGCTGCGTATCTATCAGCTTGATATATGGCCTCCAAGATGCTATGCTGCTCAAAACACTTCTCTCAAGTTTAATATGACCCTCCCGGGGGCAAGCACTCCACAGACAACCTCCTGAATCAACACATCTTGCCCAGTAAATACTCATTCTACACGGCGACGGGAAAAAACAGCCACCCCGACCTATAAATTCAAAGGAAGGGTGTTCTTCATAAAATTTCAAATTTAACCTTTTTTTTTTTGAAGGCAAAATGAATACAAAGCTTGAAGTAATAAATTAAATCACAGATTGGACTAGGATAGCTGGCATAATCTTTTGAATGCATGATTTTATTAAATTATAAATGTAGCATTTTATTAAACTTTTAGATAAATGTATACTTGTGGGTTCTTCCCTATCCAAACAATGGCAATAAAGCCACAACCCTCCCCCCCCAAAAAAAACCAAACAACAGAAGGGCCCAAACTTTTGCTCCATACAGATATACAGAACTCTGGGGGAAGCTCTAAGCAGCAAAAAACCAACAACAACAACAAAAAACCACAGACATCCCCTCCCCCCCCATATGCCAGTAACTTACTAAGGTTGTAGTGGCTGGAAGAGTCAAGTTTTGGGGACAAAATAAATTCAGTGGGATTCTCACAGCACCGAGTTGTTACCACTGTGGTGTATGTTTTGTGTGTATGTGTGTGCATTTCAAGCCACTGGAATAAAATATTGCATTAAGATACCAAAGAAGTCTATCATAGTTTGTATTCAATGCAAAACTTTAATAAAAGACACTGAATGCCATTCTGCACAAGGCTCTTTGCTGTGGGTGGAAAAGGGCAGGGCAGATAGAAAAGGGATGGGCCGATCTACTTGATATTTAACAGAGGTTAAGACGTGACTCAGATAACTACAACGCCAAATGTGTACAGAGCACAAAACAGTTGAGTGCTGCCTAGCCGGTGTGGCTCAGTGGTTGAGCGTTGACACATGAACCAGGTTGACACATGGTTCAATTCCTGGTCAGGGCACAGGCCCAGGTTGCAGGTTTGATCCCCAATGCAGGCTCTGCAGGAGGCGGCCAATCAATGATTCTCTCTCACCATTGATGTTCTCTCTCTCTCTCGCTCTCCCTTCTTCTCTCTGAAATCAGTATATATATATTGTGACTGCTACAAGGGTTTTAGGAATCAGGACTCGGACATGCATGTACTCTGAACCCTGCCTTTCAGAGGAGCAGCCTTGAAGAGGCCCTGCCATGGCGACACAGTTCATCTGGGGCAACCAGGTCCTCAGCCTCATTCCAGGGTCTGGGACTCCTGTCCACCTGCGTATGCTCATTCTGAGAAGCCCTGAAGCTTCCCGCTGGTTTCGCTTGGGATCTGGCCCCAGCACAGTCCTAACTACTTGCACCTCAGAGATGGCTGGCTACTATCCTCATTCAGGTCTCCCCGCTCACATCACACGGGAGAAGCCGTGACCTCTTATCTGTACGCATACTGCCTGGACGGCCTGGCACGTGCTCAGATCCCTCAGATCACACATTTTCCTCTCGTTTTCTGAAACAGCGACATACGAGCGAGGATTTTAAATTCCAGTTTCCAGAGTGGAACTTTAGAGTTCAGACACACATATTGAGTCATTGAGTCATAAACAAATTGAAAACAGAAGGCCAGACTCCATTTCCAGTCACTAAACCATATGTCATTAAAGAAGAAATTAATTATGAGGAATATGCAGATGTGCTAACAAATGGACAGTCAACCTTGAGCACAAGGATGTACAAATAGAGCAACATGAAATCGTGACAAGTAGGTTAAAACGGATTTCGTGTTCACAAAACAATCTCTCGCCATAGCTAATCCCTGGGCTCTGTATGCTGGGCCAGACTCCTTAACATAAACATTCCTGAGTCTCAGAACCACACTACAGAACTGCAGTGTCAATTCTTTGTAATACAGAGAACGAATCCGAGGCGCAGAGAGGTGAGGTGTTTTATCTCAAATTACAAAACTGGGCTGCTGGCAGAGTGGGAATTTAAACTGGGATTGAAGAAATTCAGAGACAGTGCCCCTAGCTCTGTACCAGAACAGCATGCTACAGGAGGTGATTTATAACAGAAAATAAACATCAAATATATTTTAAAAATGTAAAAGCAAATCATTGACACCATGAAATAAATTAGTTGTGGTAAAGGCTGGATTTATTTTCTGTCCAAGTCATATTCCTAAGTAGTACTTTCCTGGTCTTATTTCTTCATCAAAGCAGGGTTGCTGTCTCCTTGTAGACTAAGAATATTCACTTAACGAAGAGGCTTCCACTGGATACAGCACGATATTGTTTTCAGTAGTATAAGTAATACTAAGGATCCTGAGTAACCTAATCAGTGCATCTCTGGTGTGTTTTCTAGAATTATGGGGTTAATAGGAACGAATGTTGCTGCCATTTCAGATATAATTTGACAAAGTGTTTTCTAGAAAGTTGCATTTACTGATTCTCCCATTGGTATGGTATGAATGATCCATTTCTCAGTATTCCCATCAAAATGAGCCTTTTTCTATATGCATTTATGTAACTATATACATATAATACATAATAATGTAACTATACATCATTAGAAATATTATTATACTAGGGGCCCGGTGCACAAAAATTTGTGCACTCGGGGTGGAGGGAGTCCCTCAGCCCGGCCTGTGCCCTCTCACAGTCTAGGACCCCTCAGTGGATGTCCTATGATGGCCCCAGTCTGCCAGGCGCCTTTTGTGTGTGTGTGTGTGTATGTGTGTGTGTCGCCACTGGGGACCTGCCCCCAGCCGCATCTGAGGCTCGGAGCAGTCCTCCTGTGTGTGTCTACCTGCTGGAGACCTGCCCCCAGGCACACCGTGGAGGCTTGGAGCAGGCACCCCCTCTATGTTGATCTCTCAGACTCTTGCCCTCCCCTGCATGTTGTTCTCTTTTTTGAGCTGTGGCCAGGGCTGGGTGCGGCCTGCCTCCCAAGCTTGCCTACTGCCCATCTTCCTCCAGCCACCAGAAAGCAGGGAAAACCCCCCTCGTGGTCAGG